>JAQZBX010059717.1:0-17457 GCA_029593785.1 Cabassous unicinctus
ACACACACTCCCCTGCTAATGCTGATACAGGCCAGTCCTCCTTGTCCCACTGGAATCTCATTAGGAGGAAGAAATTAGCAAGCCAGAGCCTTTGATATGTGTCAGGCATTGTTCCAAGGGCTTTCAGTCCACCTCCCACCCCCTGTTGTTTTCAACTCATTAAATTTTCACAAAAAATCCTCAGAGGTTGATGTCATTAACCCCATTTTCTCCATGACAAAACTGATAAAGTTCATGGTTTGCAAATGACCAAGAGTCACATCTTTGGTCTATCTATACTATTCCCATGTCCCATCTACTTCATGGCATAGGAATATGGCTGCCTAGGGTAAAAGGGTAGCAGAGAAGGCAAATAACTTAAGACAATTATTTGCAGAGGAACTGCATGGACAGAGGACTAAAACTGCAGACAATCAGAACAAGGGAAAGACTTTCCTGTAATGACAGAATCTGGCAATTCTGAAAGGACCAGCCTACAAAGGGAAGTTAGGTGCTGAGTGGGGGGCTTAATGATTTGAAGTCATCTAATAAGGACTATGAGAGGAATATTAAGTTGCCCGAAACAATAACTTGGTGTTTACTATGGGCAATGAAAGGTCAAGGAAGCTGTGAGACTTGAGAGGATAAGGAGAAAAATAAGCCCTGAGGCTATTTGTGAATTTGGCATTAGATCCACAAGCACATTCCTTAATAGGATTTTAAATAGCCAAGGGTCTTAGAGACCGAATTGTGAATTAGGAGAAGGTTGTAAAAGACAATGGGGCAAAGAAATTATATTTTTTGAATCTGAAAAAAAAACAAAACACAGCCAATAATCTAAAAGAGAAAAGAGGGAGTTGAGTGAGTCCCTCAAATCCTGACGCGGGTAGTTATGATGCACGAAGGAGAAGAGATGGAGTAAGCCCAGGGCAGCAGTGATACTGGCCTTGAAGTCTTTTCAAATCCATTATTATCTCATCAGAGCATCACATAGTTCTGAGATATAGTCACAGTAGGCATTAATAGTCTCAATATCCAGAAAAAAATAAAATAAAATCTACTCCCCATCCCCCACCAAAAATTAAAATAAAAGATTAGGTAATTTTTAAGGGCACATTACTAGCAAATGTAGGTTCTGGGACTGAAATCAAGTCTCCTGACTCCTACATCAGTGCTCTCTTCAAATATTGACATACACTAAAGAACTCAAATCTGAGAGAAATTTCTGGTGTCCACTGCAGCCACTTATTATGTAAGTGTGGTAGTTTTAAAGATATGTCCACAAAGTCTTTGTATACTTGCCCTCAAGAGGTGGAGCTTAATTAATTACCCTCCCCTTGAGTGTGGGCTGGATGTGACTTGCTTCTAGCAAATATAATACTGCAGAATTGATGGGATGTCACTTCTGAGAATAGGTCATCAAAAAACTGTAACTTCCATTTTGGGTGCACTCTCTCAAACTCTAAGTCTTCTTTACAGATTTATGACCTGTAAGTCTTTGTACTGAGGAAGCCAGCTGTCATGTTATGTGGCAGCCCTAGGGAGAAGACAGCCAGCTGGCATGTATGAGGAAACTCATGTCACATAGGGAGGTCCATTTGGCATGGAACTGAGGTCTGCCAGCCACCACATGAAAGAACATGAGAGTGGGCCCTCCCTCAGTTGAGCCTTGAGATGACTGTTGATCTGGCAGACACCTTGTATGCAAGCTCATGAGAGATCCTGAGCTAGAACCTCTTGGTTAAGATACTTCTGCATTCCTAGTCCAAAAGCCATGAATAACTAATATAGTAGGGAACTGAATAATTTGTGCATTACAGGTAATCCTGATTTATAAGCAAACCCTCTTTGCCCTACCCCAGTGGAACCGTTGGGAAAAGAAAAAAGAAGTGAAATAGAAAAGTTAGAGTTGCTAAAGGAAAATAGCTGTGAGGATGAAGGAAGTTAAGGGGAAATGGTTACAAGAGTATGTTCCTGAGGAAAGCTGGCCTCCTCACCATGTTGCTTCCACACTGTTGAACTCCTTCCCCATTCCCTTTTTCATACTAGGTGAAATTCCACAAATTAGAGACTTAATTGTGTTAACAACCATCCTATTATAAATATGAAAATTCCTCTGAGGGTATTAAAATGACTAGTTATTCACTCATTAGTTTGAATTAAAGTCTATTACTTTCATAATAACTCCTATCTAAAACGACCTGTGCTAACAAATGGCGGATTGATTAAGGCAGCATGGAGTCAGCTAATTTTGGAGCAATTCAGGGATATGGTGGCCTGGGTAGGGGCCTGCAGTGGGCTGACACTTGGGAAAAACTATGAAGTGAGAATGAGGAATCCTGGATGTAGTGGCATGGTGACAAATTCAAACTCTGTGTATGCAAAGAAAAACAAAAAACAAAAACAACAAACCATGTACCTAGAATAGCCCTTGTAACCAAGAAAAGAGAATTTTCTCCTATTCTGAAATTAACCTGGTAGTCATTAGATCATGATTTAAACTAAATTCTAATGGGCTAGCCTGTAAACATACCCAAGATTCATATAGAACTTGGAACATAGTTTATTTGTAAGCTGGAATAGTGAAAGCACAGTGACTGTGTTTTGGAAAAACACAGACTCACAAACAACTTCTTTTATGATGTTATCTTTTACATTTTAAGGATTTTCTTTTTTACTTTATTCTGTATGCAAATCACATTCTTTAGCACAGTGCTTCTCAAATTTTATTGTGTATACAAAACACATGGAGACCTTGTTAAAATACAGATTCTGATAAGTCAGGATTATGCATTTCTTAAAACCTCTCAAGGGATGTTGATGTTACTGTAACTCAGAGCACACTTTGAATAGCAAAACTTTAACCCACACAAATTAAGAAAGGACCTGTGGATACTCTGTGGTGCAGATTATTCAGCATTGCACCTCATGGTTTCAGGTTTTAGCTACAATTAAACTTTACCAGATCAATATGATATTTAATTAAAATTCATATATCTAGACAGAAAACAATAATTTTCATTATTTTAAAATTTATGTATCAGGATATACATAAAATGGTTAAGAATATAAGCTTGAATTCAAATACACATAGATTAGAATTCTAGCTTTCCAACCTTCTAGCTGTATGGCCTGGATCAAGTGAATCAGACAGGGCCCAGAAGCAAAATAACTTTAGTTATTTCAAACAGAAGAGATTGAATATAGGGAATTTATTACACAGGTCATGTTAATGCATAGATCCGAAAAGTGGAAGGTGGATGGTGAGATTGCCAGGGATTAGGAACAGGTAAATAGAGGAAGTTACCATATCCCCTATGGCTACAGGGACAAAATGAGAAGGTGGTATTATAAGAGCCCAAGACCCACGGCTACCTGGTGGAAGCTGGCACGGGAAATGGAGGAACCGTTGAGTGGAAACTGGAGCCACTGAGAGATGCCAGTGCCAGGCATACTACAGCAGTATGGTTACCCTTTCCTCCCACAAACCAGTCTCCAGCCACTACTTTCCACGGGCTGAAATTAGCCTGAACAATGTTAGCCAGAAGCCTCAGAAATGAAGTTCCTTGTGAAAGGGAGTGAAGCAAAGGAAGATCAGGAAATAGATATGAGAGCTATCTGGTAAAGAACCAGCCTAACAAGTTCCTGATGCTCTCTAATATTTCATCTAACACATTAACAGTCATCTTTAAAATACAGGCATTCTGCCATTTAAATGAGATGAAACATAGTAAAGGTCTTGCTGCATCATCTTTATCATCATCATCACCATCATCATTTTTGTCCTAATTGCCATGCTTTTGCAGTATGACAATATTTTCTTTTCTCCTCATCCCTTTCTCTCCTTCCACCCATTCTATTGTTGTTAGAGGGTGAGGATATGTGGTGTCTTAGGGAGAGTAAAAAACAGAAATATTGCTAATATAACAATACATCAAGTTAATGCTGTGAGAAAATTGTCTGTAGTGACAGGAAAAAGATCTGCTTGTTTCACCCACACTGGAGAATCAGAAAAGTTTAAAGCCTCTGCTAGGCATAGTAAGAACCCACAGCTTCTGAATGAGATGGACTCAGAAGCTACACTCAGAACTTGGAGGTCTTTTGAGGATAAACTCTTGGATCATTTTCCAGATGTAAGGGTGCAGGGTGAGGTTGAGAAAAAATAAATTTGTTTAGAGAAGAGGAAAGAAGGAAGGAGATGAAAGAGAAAAGGGATTTTCATCCATCCACTGGAGGTTGATTGCTTGGACTGAGAGGTGATCCAATGGAAATGTACAGCTATTTATGCTATTTGGATTTCAGAAATGTTTGAGAATGACCAGTAATTTGATTGTTTTCTTTCTTGACTAGGACAATACCGGCATTCCTTTCCAGAAGTTTTGGTAATCACTGAGAAGTACATTACTGTCAAGGCACTAACCATCCTCAGTGATTAAAAGAACAGTTTTCCTTAGTAGACTTGCTCCCCAAGTTAACTTATCAAAACCTTACAGAGATACAGATATCTCTGCTCTGCTATATTGCAGAGAAATCAGAGTGCTGGCATATAGCTCCTCTGTGGAAGAAAACATAACCAAACCCACTTATATTCTGGCCTGTGTTCTTATAGCATATAAAATGCAGCGCTCTGTCTAGTGGTTCCATCCTGGTTTACCTTGTTTGGGAGTGTTAGAGGTTCCCCTCACTAGGTTTGCAATAATTAACAAGCTGTGACTCAGCTCCCCCTGACATGCATTGAGGAAAGACAAGCCGCCCCCAGCCTATGTGCCTGAAAGCACGGCACTTCCCCCAAAGGATGAACAAAGAAACCATGTGGAGATGGGAATAAAGTGGGATAGAGACCTTCACCCTCTCCAGATGAAAGCACCACCTGCTCCTCCAGCATTCCAAGAAAATATAACTCCCTAACTCACTACGCTCTAGTCATACATCACCTCTAGAGCTTCCTAATGGCCCCTGCATCTCAACTTGGACCCTCGACTCCCTCCCACTAACTATCACTTCCCCGCCTAGGAAGGTACTGTATAAATTCATATTCCCCCCTTACAGGGGCTGGCTGAAGTCTATTCTTCAGACCCCTTCCATTAGGAGAGCTTCTCGATAAACTTCCTGCCTGCAATCATCAGTCTCTGCATCCCAGTGAGTGCCACATTTTCTCCAACAGGGAGTTCAGCAAGCAAAGCCCACACTGAGCATAACAGTCTTTCCCTACAAACTGCCATCACTGTCTTAGCTAACTTATTCCAGATTTAAACAAATTCATCTTGTTATAGATCTGTTTGAATATCATAAGAAATGGAGAGGCACATTAAAACATTTGTAAACAAGGAGCCCAAATGCATAATTCTGGGATATTTCCGAGCAGCACTGTAATATTTTATTTATTCATCACACACTTATTGAGTTAATAAACAATACAAAGCAAAACTCCTTGTGCCTTTACCATCTGGCCTATACTGACAGACAAAAGAATTAGTGCAGACAATGAGTGATGTGATTTCTGGGGAAAGAGAGCAAGCTGCAAGGTGGCGGATTCGGGAGATCTCCAAGGCGAGCAGGGATGGAACTGGGTTTTGATAGACTGGTTGGAGAGAGCTGGTGGAATGAATGGGAAGGATGCTTCTGGCAAGGGAAATGGCTTCAACAAAGGCTTGGTGCTGGGAACAAAAGCTTTCCCTGAGTCCGGGGAGAGTAAGTATAAGACAGTCTTCAACAGCCTGGGCTCCAGAACTAATATGGCCAAGTTAGAACCTTGGCTTTGTCAGTTAGTAATTTATTGAATGTCATTAGCCAAGTCACTTAACCTGTTTCTTCAGTGCAAAATAGGAAAATAATACTAGTACCTGACTCCAGGCTTTATTGTAAATATCAAAGAAACAAATGCAGAGAAACTGCTTAACATATTGTAAGCATCCAATCAATATTTTGCTAATATTATTTTACCTCTGAAGGACAAAGATCATTTATTTGTTCAACAAATACTTGTTGAGTGCCTGTCACTTGGAAGTCAGGAAAGTAAATTAGAATATGAAAGACCCTAGCCACCAGACGAAGGTCCAGAACCTCTCCTGAAAAATAGGAGAGTCACTGGCGTGATTGGGGTTAAGCAAGATACAATTAGGTTCTTTTTAAGGATTAATCTAGCAGTATACAGCATGCAACGTGTTATTCAGCAACTTCTTTTATAAACCTTTAATGAAAACAGCAGATACAATTGAGATGGAGAATCTCTTGGCACCAGAAAATGCATTTAATTTACCTAGCAATAAATCTGGGGCGCTTATAAGTAATTGAGAGTCTCGCCAGTGACTAACTATCTCTCATGGAAAGTAGGGGTTACTAAGCTGGCCAGCCACCAGAGCTCCAGGTACTTCTGGGTTCTTAAGGGCAGAGCAGGGATGGGGAATATTACCCACAGTTCTCCACCAGCTCAGATAGGGCTGGCCACGCATTGCAGTCACAGTAGCCTTGCAAGGACAGCAGCCATTATCACAGGGACGGTTTCTATAAGCTCTTCATGGTCATAAAGTACCAAGAAGCAAGCACAGAGGGATAGGATTCTCAGGGATATTAACTTTGATCTAAAGAGCTACAGCAGCCGTCCTCTACCTTCTGTTTCTGTACTGATTTACATAATGAAAGTTTCTAGTCTAGGAAACACTCCCATGGGCATATCAGCATTATGTGTAATCCCCAGCCAGCTGCCTTCTTTCCCTCTCAATCATATTTATCAAATGAAAGTGAGTGTGAGTAGTTCTTGTAGGAATAATTACTACTCTAATGTACTTATTAATCAAGTAAATTATTCTTCGATTACTAATTTATCATCAGTAATAACTTATTTGGGAAATTCCTGAGAACTGATATGGACATACCAGGTTATCACCAACATTTTAACTAAGAATTTTTTAAGTTCAAAGACTACTTGAGTCATGCTCTCTCTCTTTCCTCTATTGACAATATAGCTGAAAAAACGTGTAGGAGCCAAAGTAAATCAGACATTACACTCCCTGGCATCATCAAGAAAAGTAACTTCTGTCTTCACATATTCAATCATTCATTCTCAGCTCCACAGCCATACACATAACCTTTATATCATCAACAGCTCTTTTATTCAATCATTTCTCTTATAATTTCTCTATTATGTATTGTCTTGGGTTTTTAACATAATTAATATATTTGAATTACAATATTTTAAAATGGAGCTCAGACAATAAAATCTTTCATTCTTTTTATATTCACAGCAATTTCTATCATCTTCAAGGTTCGATTAACCTTACTTTTCTGTTTGTGCTTTTTTTCCCCTTGTCCACTCATCACTTGACAGGGAAATTATTCCAGCTCACATAAAGAGTAAGCACTTAACATAGGATCTTTACTTCTAAGTAATATTCCTGCCTGTGATGTAAAAGATTTCTGAAATAGCACAACCATTGAATCCATGTCTTTTCTGGTATATTTTTATAACATGTGGCGCCACTTACCTGTTGAGGGCTATAGTCCCATCACAAATGTTGTGTACAACTGATAGGAGCTACTGATTGATAGTCTTATAGCAAACAAAGAAGGCCCTCCACATCTCAAACTGGCTGATGATGGTACAAGATGTCATTTTTCATTTTGTGGAAAGGCCAGATGCTAGACATTTTCCCATTAATGCCCAAGCATCAGAATACACAGTTTCCTTCCATCTTACAACGAAGCCAAATAATTTTGAATGTCAGTTAACTTTCCTTATTTGTTTATTCAACAAATATTTATTGAGTGTGTCCTACGTGCTAGGCACAGGTTTGGGTACTAGAGAAATAATAGTGAATAAAGTGAAGAAAATCCTTGCTGACATAAGCTATATTCTGTCAAGGTAGGGTGGAGTGAAAGTGCAGAGATTCTCAGATCAAGCCTGGGCTTGAATCTGGGCTCCATTAATTAACATTGCATACCCTTGCCCGAATTACTTGACCTCTCTGAACTCCACATTCTTCATTTGCTAAAATGGGGATGACACCCACCTCAATGGATTGTCAAAAGATTGAATAAGATAGTATATGATATATGCCTGGCATATGGCAAGCACAGTTCTTTTCATAATCTCCTGAGAAACTATCACTTTCAAGGTGAGTTTGAAAAGCATTTTTTATCCTATTTTCTTAAGGATGAGAACATGAACTCTTTCTTAATCACTATGACACCATCATGCAAATAAGTGTCAGTAAGGCCATAAGTATTTATAAACTTCACAGGATAATTATCACTCTGCTAAGCACTATGCTCTGATGCTCTCTCTGGATATTGAAAAAGAAACAGTAAATCATTTAAGAAATAACACTGTAAATATTCAAGACCTTTTAGAGTGGCTCCATTGTCTTGAAGGAGATTGACCTTGGAAACACAATTTCAACGACTGTTTCCCATGGTGTGAGTTTCTTGTGACTTTTAACTGGTTCATCAACTGATGACACGATTGTAACCACACTATGCAATACTGTTCTTGAGAAGATTGGTCTTAGGATCCAAACATTTCTTGAAGGGTACCATGAAGAAATCAGATGAACAAATCACTTCTAGTCCACATTTATTACAATTTACATGAGATGAGAGGAAGAGAACATTTGGAAAAGCAGACATTCTGCTATCAGCCACCAACGATGAGTTATCAAGAAAATAAGGGAAATGGGATTTAAATCTCAGAATGGGGATTCTAAGCAGACATTCACAAAACATTTGTGTTACAGATTCATTCATTCACTCACTCACTCATTCATCCATCCATTCAAATTATATTTATTGAGTACCAACTATGTGCAATCCCACCTCAAAATTTAAACTGATTTTTGAGAAACTAGAATTTAAAGAACTATAATTTCTTACTGATTGATGGGCATGACTTTATGTTTATTTCAGTCTGCTGGAAAAATGCTAATCAAAATATGCAGGAGTCATTGAGAATCACTCCCAAAATACTTTTGATCTTAAGGTGTTATTGGTATGTTGAAAAAAATGGACAAGAAAGAAAATAATCCCCTGTTCTTACCAATAGCTACACATTCTTGTTCTTGACAATACTGCAAAAAATAATGTCATGTGGACCTGAGTCTTAAAATAACTCATCAGTGCTATTAGATTTGAAGCCTTTCGTGAAAATTTGTATAAACAGAGATAATTCCCTTAACATTTTTTCATTTAAATGTGAATAAACTTACACTTTTCTAGACTTTTTCAGTGTTTCTTATGATCATGGTTTCAATAAATATATGTTTATGAGTACATCCTTTAAAATTTTGGTTATATTTTTTGACCAAGAAAATTAGTTTTGACAAATTATTCATTATATTCTATTTGTGAATAAATTAGAAAATTAAAATAATTTCATACTAAATTTTGTTTCTATCTCACCTAGTTACAAAAAAAGTTAATATGAAACAGCTTGCTTACCTATCCAAGTAAGTCTTTCAGAACTTTCACAAAGAATGTTGATTTTGATTTTTGGTTTCTTGACGCTTTCTTTCAAAGAACTGACATTTTCTAAAGAAAGCTTTTTATGTTTAATTGCTTTTTTCCCCAGAAAGTATTCCTAAAGACTGCATCATATCTTTTAAAATTCCTGAGTACAACGTAAATTACTGGATTTCTTTAGACTAACAATGAACCATATTCATTTACCTTACTGTGTTTTCCATAACAACCTCTAATGGAAAGAGGATGCTGTGTTTCTAATAATTTTACACACTGTATCATCACTTCTTTTATATTTCAAAAAATATATACCAAATAACATTGTTATTTACATAAGTGTGGGTGAAACAGTCTAAAGATGAATCACATTAAACAGCAGCGTCCTCCTCCTCCTCCTCATCATGGTCATCATTGCCGCCCTCCTCCGCAGCGTCGTCATTACCTTCATCATCATCATTTTATTGATATACTTCAGGCCAGTGTCTACTCTCCGGTTTCTGCTTTCCAAACTACTCATTACTGTTTTGCTCTTAGATACTTTAGACATTTAGAAAGGAATAAAGTGTACTGTTTAAGAAAAGTACTCTGAACTCAAATACCTTGGTTTGTGACCTTGCTCGACCACATTTTAGCCATTTGACTGACTTCTTAATTCTTCAATTTCTCCATCTTTAAAATGAGGATAATAATAATCCTTACTTCAATGTCATATAGTGAGGACTAAATACAATTCTATTTGTAAGTGCCTGAGATATCATCTGGCACATACAAAGAGCTCAAGAAATGTTAGACATTGTGGCAGTCTGATCCCTGAAAGTATTTGCATTTGTAACTTCTGCTAGAGTAGACTTTACCTAGAGAAGGACATTATCTGGTACACAGCTAATTCTCAGAAAATTTTAACCATTATTTTGGTCTATCCTGTAAAAATATTTGAGTTGCAATGCATGATAAAGTTAATTCTCAGATAACTAAGAATTAGAGAACTAAGTACAACTTTTAAACTGGCCAGGATCTCAAACCCTGAGCTCATTCAGGTTGTTGCTCTTTTTTCTTTTTCATTTTTTAAAAAATTTTTCATTTGCAACTCAATTATGTTCCAAGAATACAAAAGGAATAAAGAATGAAGCACATGATTTGTGTTGTAATTATATAAAATGTATAAACTAACATATTTAATAGTATGCATACACATTATGTGTTGCACTTGCATACCCATAAATATTCCATATTTATAACTAAAATTAGTATTACTTTATATTCTTCCTCCAGGAGTAAAAGCAGCTGTTAGTCATGAACTGTCATTTTATTTCCAATAATCTTCCCCGACCCCTCCCACCCACCAACGGGGACTAATCTTTTATAGCAATACTCAAAAGTAATGTTTGCCTGATAGATCATGAATTAGATATCTTGGGGAGCACAGAGGATTGTACACATGGGAGAGTGAAGAAGAAGAGAAGCTGAAGCCAGAATATGAGGTAGCATCTGTGATTCAGAAGAAACACCTGGACAGCACTTTCATCAACTGTTTATCTAGGGAAGAAAAATGAACACGTGAAATTCAACCTGAGGAATCATAAACTCCACTTTATAAACAGTTTTTTAATAAAACTGTATCAGTTTTCAGGAAATTATACAGATGAGGCAGCACATAATGAATGAGGGAGCCACAGGACAGTTGAGAGGTGATGGCACCAGATGGAGATGGACTTCAAGGTCAAGAAATCACTGAACCTTGTCTCCTGGCCCAAAACTTGCATCTCCAGCAATTGCTGTTGATAAAGATTGAAGACAAGAAGAGAGTGCCACTAAAAATCATAAATTTTGCAAAATAATAGCATTAGGAAAAAGCATAGGCTTTGGACTCTGTATTACACAGCATTTTCCAGGGAAACAGAACTGACTATATATATATATATATAGAGAGAGAGAGAGAGAGAGAGAGAGAGAGAGAGAGAGAGAGGACTGGCAAGTGTGAATTCCATAGGGCAGGCTGCATGTTGGGAGCTCCAATCAAAGTTTCAATGAATTCTCCAGAAAAATCTGGCTAGATGAAGTAGAAATAGAAATTCTCCCTCCAACAGTTGAAATCATCAGTCTCCCTTTAAGGCCTTCAACTGATTGGAGGAGACTTCTCTCATCACTGAAGGCAATCTCCTTTGTTGATTATAGATATAATCAGCCATAGATGATATAAACTGACTAATGATTTAAATCCATGAAATATCCTCACTGCAACAATCAGGTGAGTGCTTACTTGACCAAACAATTAGACACCATAACCTAGCCAAGTTGACACTTGATCTTAACTATCACAGAGTCTAACAGACCTGACTGAAATTCTAGATCTGCCAGTCAATAGGTAAGCGATATCCTAGCTTCAGTTTTGTTTTCAGGAAAATGAGATTAACACCTACCTCTTAGGGCTGAGATAAAGAATAGGTAACAAACAAATAAACAAACAAACAAACAAACAAAAACAACACTCCTAACCCCAGGAGATACACATTTAGTACTTGTCCTCATCCAAAACTCCCTACTAACTCCCCTGAAAAAGTGAGCCCACTGCCTGAGGAGCAAAACCAGAAAGAAAATTGCATTCTTCTATTGAAGTAATGGAGATGTACCCACTGCGTATTAACAGGCAGAAATGTTCTTGTGAATAGTTTTACTGATGGTTGAAACTGAAGGTAAAACCATATGAATCCACCTGCTTATGCAACACATCTCAGGGAAAAAAATCAAAGATCCACAGTGGGGTGATAACAAAGAATTGTCATTTCTTATATCTATCAATCAACCAAATCTCCAGTTCATTTTATTATAATTAATGATGATGCTATTAATAGCTAAGCTTTACTGAGCTAAAGTTCTAAAGTTCTAAACACTTTAAACATCTCACTGAACCCTCACAGTTGCTCTTTCATTTTGCAAATGAAGCTCAAGGAAGTTAAGTAACTTGCTCAAGACCACACAGTAGTTAGTAAGTGGGGAAGCCTGGATTTGGTTGCTGGCCTATCTGATTCCATGATCTTTCCTGTTGTTCTTATCTTTACTGTCTTTACTTGACAGTAAAGATAACTACTACACTTTCAAGACTCTCCTTGATCCAACAACCCAGTTCGATATGCTTCTCAGGTTGCAGTTCTAAGTCCCTCATTTTGGACATTATTTTTAGGCCTGTTTTGTGGTTCTAAGTTCCCATGACTATGGGTAAGAAAGGTGCCAAGACCTTGCTCCAGCCCTGAGGGCTTGTTCTCCCAGGATAGATTTATCTTATATGAGACAACGATCCAAGAGTATTTGTAGCTCTGCATTGTCACTAAATGTACCAGCATTAGGGAAGTCTCCAAACACTTCCATCTTTCCATTAGTAAAACAAGAATCTGCAGTATGTTTACTATTACATAGCATTTCCTGAAATGGGCAAAATGAATCTTAAAAATCTAGGTTGCAAAGTGTGCTATTAAACATCACTGATGATTTTTAAATATATTTGCTGATGTTTGCAATTCAGGATGATGGTTTTGACACTCATCACTATCAGCGTGAACAGCAGGAGCTCAATGAGGGACCAAAAGCATGATGAAGCTCTTCACTCATCTGAGGGCTGAGGTATAATGTCTTCTTTAGGGTTTGAAAAGTATACCTAGGAATTATTTCCATCCTCTTAAGATAGCATTGAGGAAAATATAAGGATCTAGCCACAGAGAGCCTAAATGCTGATGCAGGAATTTCCCAAACTGGAAAGTAAACACTCAGGTCTGCTCAGTATGAGCTCTCCTGTTGAGTTCATTGTGAGTCCCCAGTCTGGATTCCTGATAAAATGTGTGTGATTGTGGTTGTGGTGACTTAGGGGATGAGGTGGGTCTAAGCTTACAGAGAAGGGTTTACTCATCTTTAGACCAAGAAAATGTGAGCCTCATTGGGTCTTTAAACCTTGAAAATTCTTCACAAGTCCCAGTTTAACACTCAACTCAAATACCCATTAACTTACAAATCCCCTCATTTAAGCTCTCTGCCTCCAAATACATTATGCCTACAACAATGACATTCCTTTTCCTTCAAAAATTACTGAATTCATTCATAAATTTTTTTTCACCTATCAATGCACCCAAACATGCATATTTATTAAACAGAAATTTATTGAGACGCTATTAAGTACTACATGCTAGGAGTTTAAAAGTGAATGGCATGGAATTCTCATCAGAAAAATGCAGGCAAGAAGGCAGTGTGTTGCAATACTTAAAGTGCTGAAAGAAAAATACTTCCAGGCAAGAATTTAATATCTGGTGAGACTTTCTTTCAAAAATGAGGGAGAGGGAGCAGAGGTGCTCAAGCAGTTGAGCGCCCACCTCCCACATGGGAGGTCCTGGATTTGTTTCCCGATACCTCCTAAAGAAGACAAACAAACAACGAGCAGACAACGAACAGACAATGAGAAGAAAAAAACAAACAAATAAACAATGAGCAGACAACAAGCAGATAATGAGCAAAAACAAATGAGCAGGGAGCAGATGTGGCTCAAAGATGGAAAATATATTTAGATAGAAATGAGAAGGCACTCACTATAATGTAACACAATAAGTCAAATAAATATAAAAGTAGGCATTAATGGAAGTGAGGGACAAAGAAGTTATAAGATTTACAAAGGCTAACTGAAAAATGGTAAAAGAAAGTCTTGTATTATTAGTAGTGACTTTAAATACAAATGGATTAAACTTGACCATCAAAAGGCTGATATTGGCAGAATGGATAAAAAAGCATGACCCAATTATTTGATGTCTGCAAGAGATTCACCTTAAATTCATAGATACAATAGGTTGAGGGTGAAAGGATGGAAAAAAATATGCCATGCAAGTAATATGCCATGAAAAGAGCACTGGGGTGGCTATACTAATATCAGATGAAATAGATTTTAAATAAAAAATGGTTTTGAAGAACAAAGATGGTTATTATGTACTGATAAAGGGGACAATTCAACAGGAAGATGTAACAATTATATATATGCACCTAACAGCTGAGCCCCAAAATATATGAAGCAAATACTGGCATATTTGAAGAGAGAAATTGGTGGCTATATATTAGTAATGGGAGATGTTATTATACCACTCTAGTAATGGATAGAACATTTAGTCAGAAGATCAATATGGAAGTACAAGAATTGAGTGATACCCTAAATCAACAAGACCAAACAACATATATAGAACACTTCACCCAACAGAAACAGAATACACAATTTTACACAAGTGCACGTGGACATTCTTCAGGATAGACCATCTTTTGGGTCACAAAATAAGTCTCAATAAGTTTAAAAATATATTGAAATCATACAATGTATATTTTCTAACCACAACCGAAGGAAGCTAGAAATCAATAACAGAGGGAGAAATGGAAAATTCACACATAGGTAGAAACTAAACAACATATTCCGAAACAATTGATGTGTCAGAGAAGAAATCAGAAGTGAAATTAGGAAACACCTTTAGGTGAATGAAAGTGAAAATACAACATACCAAAATTTATGGGATGCAGTAAAGGCAGTGCTAAAAGTGAGATTAATAGCTCTAAATGCTCCCTTAAAAAAAAAAAAAAAAGAAATACTTCAAATCAGAGACCTTACCGCAAAACTGGAAGAACTAGAAAAACAAGAGCAAACTAAACCCAAAGTGAGCAGAAGGAAGGAAAAAAGCAATGATTAGAGTGGAGATAAATGAAATAGAATGCAAAGAAACAAAAAACAATAGAAAGAATCAACAAGGGGAGAAAAAGACAATTTACTAAAATCTAATTATTTTCCCCAGCTTATCTTGTACTTTAGACACATCCCATGCCTTTATTTCATTTCTATCGCCTTTATGACTCTTCTAAGAGAAGCAGGCTTCAGCAATAAGGTATCATGTTTGTCATCTCCCCTGAAGGTGGTGGAGAATGAAGTCAGTGGTTAGCCATCAGGCTGGAATCAGATAGATTCTGTTTCCAATCTCAGCTCTGCCACTTAACTGTATGATGAGGGGCAAATCTTGAAAGCCTTCTTTTCATCACGAGTAAAATAGTATAATCACACTTAACTCAAAGAGCCATTCATTTGCTCACAAATATTTGGGGGCAGGGCACCCATCATAAGCCAGTCACTGTACTAGATGCTGAGGATAGGCAGTGAACAAAACAAAATTCCCATCCCTACAGCCCTTGCATTTTAATGGGAGATACAGAAGTTATAAAAAACAAAACAAAACAAAATAGCCCAGCATTTAAATATGTCAGATGGCATTTCACGCTACGGAGAAAAACAATATTTTGGTTTGTTGAGAAGATCAATAATGTTGGCAAACCTTTAGCTAGACTGACAAAGAAAAAAAGAGAGGATACAAATAACTAAAATCAGAAATGAAAAGAAAGACATTATTACAAAAACTACTGAAATTAAAAGGCCTATAAGAGGATATTATGAACAATTGTATACCAATACATTAAAATCTAGATGAAATTGACAAATTACTTTTTTTTCCTTTTCTTTTAGAAGGTACAGGGGATTTAATCCAGGATCTCATATATGGAAAGCATGTGTTCAACCACTGAGATACATCCACCCCCCTGGACAAATCAAAGAACACACAATGCTACATACATTGACTAAAGAAGAAATAGAAGATCACAACAAACCTATTACTATTAAAGAGATTGAATCAGTAATCAAAATCCTCCCCACCAAGAAAAGCCCAGGAGCAGAAAGCGTCACAGAGGAATTTTACCAAACATTCCAAGAATACTTAATTCTAATTCTGCTCAAACTCTTCCAAAAATTTGCAAAGGAGGGAACACCCCCTAATTCATACTATGAGACCAAAATCACCTTCATACCAAAGCCAGATAAAGACACCATAAGAACTGAAAATTACAGACCAGTGTATCTTATGAGATGAAAAAATCCTCAACAAATACTAGCAAACTGAATCCAACAGCATATTAAAAGAATTATACACCATGATCAAGTGAGATTTATCCCACATATGCAAGTTTGGTTCAACATAAGAAAATCAATTAATGTGATACAGCACATTAACAGAATGAAGGGGGAAAAAACATATGATCAACTTACTTGATGTAGAAAAAGCATTTGACAAAATTCAGTACCTCTTCATATAAAAACACCTGGAAAACTAGGAATTGAAGGAACCTTCCTCAACATGATATATGAAAAGCCCACAGCTAACATCCTACATAAGGGTGAGAGACTGAAAGCTTTCTCTCTAAGACCAAGAACAAGAACAGGATGCCCACTGTCACCACTCTTATTCAATATTGTACTGGAAGTTTTTGCCAGAGAATTAGACAGGAAAAAGAAATAAAGGGCATATAAGTTAGTAAGAAAAAAGTAACATTTTCCTTATTTACAGATGATATTATCCTATATACAGAAAATCTATTAGCTCCTATATACAGAAAATCCTGCATATATCCTATATACAGAAAACCTATTAGCTCCTAGAGCTAATAGATTAATTTATTAAAGTTGTGGAGTACAAGATCAACACCCAAAATTCAGCAATTTCTATACACAAGCAATGAACAGTCGAAGAAGAAATCATGAAAAGAACTCCATTCACAATAGCACCTAAAACAATCAAATATCTTGGAATGAATCTAACCAAGGATGTACACTGAAAAGTACAAAACATTGCTAAAAGAAATCAAAGAATACCTAAATAATTGAAAGACTTTTTGTGTTCATGGATTGGAAAATTAAAACTGTTAAGATGCTAATACTACCTGTAGCCGTTGGCCAATTTAATGTAATTATGAATTCCAAAAATATAATTGGATCATGCTTGTAAACTGATCTGTTAATCTGGGCATGGTTAAGTTATGATTAGGGTGTTGAGCCCCACCCCTTGGTGGATGGGGAATCAAATATAAAAGGCATGGCAAGAACAGAGCTGAAGCAGTTTTTGAGAAGCAGTTTTGATGTTGGAGAAAAGGCCCCAGGAGAAGAGAAGTGAGCCGTTCACCTGATAGTCT
>JAQZBX010059718.1:0-17463 GCA_029593785.1 Cabassous unicinctus
GGAGGGCATCAGCCTGAACAATTGCTGGTGTGGATGGAGGGGCTCCGTTGATATTGGCTCCCGGGTTTCGACACCAAAATGTTAGGTTCAGAGGGAAGGCGGGGAAGGGAGGCATTTTAGAAATCAGACCAGGAACTGAAGTGAGTTTAAACAAAGCCTTTAAACAGAGAGCTTGGCAGGCAGGCTGCATCTGAATAGATAACATCAGTGAGGAGGGTAAAGGTGGGTATTTATAACTCAATCTGGGGCTAGACTACAAAGGGGTCAGTTTGTGATGGTTTATGCTAACTTTTAGTTGTAGGGTCAGGCTGTGATAACTCATGTAGACTTCTTAGTTCCCCCTTCTTTCTGGGTGATATATCTCGGACGTGGGTTGCCACATTCCTATTGGCAGAAATCCTTAGGCAAGGGAGTGGAGGCAGGAACTCTGGTTTCGTACCAATTAGGGATACACAGCTGCAGGGAGAGGGGCGAGGGAGTAAGGTGAAGGGGGATGGCAGGACGAGAGCCCTAGGCCTAACAGAGAGTGTTGAAGTTTTTAAGGCCAGTCATGGCTAGTTTGATAATTTTAAAAAGAGGACTGGTGTACATAGTGTCATGAGGCATGGCGAGGCAGCAAGTGCTAATAAAAAGGCTGCTGATGAATTCGTCAGTGAATTTCAAGACTATGTAGAGGCTGAGAGTTTTATTCCCTACCAGGTTTTTAACTGTGATGAGACTGGAGTTTTTTTGGAAAAAAATGCCGTGTACGACCTACATCACAAAAGAACGGGAGTCATTACCAGGCCACAAACTAATGAAGGTCAGGCTCACTCTATTTCTGTGTGGGAATGCTAGTGGGGACTTAACACTCAAGCCTCTACTAGTCTATTATAGTGAAAACCCATGAGTTTTCAAGGAGCATAATGTCACAAAAAGCAAACTCCACGTGATGTGGAGGGTAAAAAGCAAAGCTTGGGTCACGAGGCAATTTTTCACCAAGTGGATAAATGAAGTGTTTGGTCCCTCAGTGAAAAAACTTTTGCTGTAGAAAGATTTGCCTCTGAAAGCTCTCCTACTTTTGGGAAATGTGCCTGCCCACCCTCCAGGCTTGGAGGATGACTTACTGGAGGAGTTCAGCTTCATCACTGTAAGATTCCTGCTGTGCTTTTCAAATTCTTCTTCTTCACACTCCCCTCTCAAAAAGTCCTCGCTACTGTCCTAATACCTCGTCAGAAACTTTCTTTGATCCGGTGATCCGGTGGACCACTCTACTCCCCCTCCCAATACGTCCCCTCCTTCTGCCTGCTGCTCCAGGCCCCTCTGCCCCTTCTGCTTTTCTCCCTTGTCCAGAAACTCCCCCAGCTCCTAACTCTACCTCCAGGTAAGTTTCACCAAACCCATATGTGTCCTCATTCCCTTCTCTCTCTCTCTGATGTCTCTCAGATTAAACAGCATCTCAGATCCTATTCTTCTGACCCTTCTTATTTTATCAAAGAATTTCAGTACCTAACTGTCTCTTATGACCTTACTTAGCAAGACCTCTATGTCATTCTTTCCACCTATCTCCAGAAGAAAAGGAATGTGTTTGGCTTGCATTCCAGACCCATGAAGATACACTAAACCGACAGGATGCTACCCACAGCACTGTCAGAGCCACAGCAGTCCCCCAGGAAGAACCTAACAGAAATTATCAGGACTGGAAACCCAGTAGCCAGTCCTGCAACCATGTGATAACTTGCCTAGCTGCAGAACTACATGCGGCTGCTCATAAAGCAGTAAATTATGATAGACTCAAAGAAATCTCATAGAAAGCTGATGAAAATCCTATGGCCTTCCTTGCAAGGCTACAGGAAGCCCTCCTGCATTCTACAAATCTAAACCCACACTCGCCGGAGAGTACCCTCCTCCTTCACATGCATTTTATCTCCCAGTCAGCCCCGACATTCGCTGGAAGCTCCAGAAGTCTGAAGCAGGCCTCCAGACGAATCAGACTGAGCTTGTTAACCTAGCCTTCAGAGTTTTTAACAATAGAGATATTGAACAAGCCCAACGGGAAGGGCAAAGGGAAGAAGCTAAAAACAAATCTCGTAACTGAGCCTACCAGCTACTTGCCTCTGCCCTCCAGAGTTCCCAACACCCAGCCCACTTCAGGCAGTTGGGAGAACCCACTGAGGCCATGCTTCAAATGTAAAACCTTGGGCAGTGAGCCAAGCAGTGCCCAAACCCACAACCTCCTCTGGGGCCGTGCCCGCTGTGCAAACAGGGAATCTACTGGAAGTCCAATAGTCTCCAGGCCTCTCAAGGCAAGAGGGCAGTGGTTACTCAGTTGAACCCACCCCCAGGCTTCAACCTCCCAGACCTCCTGGGACTGGCAATGGATGATTAAAGGTGCCCAGGAACTACTCAGGCCCCCATGCCCATCTCCAAAGCAGAACCTTAGGTAACTCTCATGGTGGCAGGTAAGTCAATTTCATTTCTTATTAGTATGGGAGCCACTTACTCTACCCTTCCCAAATTCCCCGAACCCTTAACTCACTCCTTGATCTCAGTAGTGGGGGTAGATGAAATAGTTTCACAACCCATCATAACCCCTGTGTTTCCATGCTCACTAGAAAGCCACCTGTTCACTCACTCATTTTTAGTGCTTCCCTACTCTCCAACTCCAATCCTTGGAAGAGACATTTTAACCAGGCTTATAGCACACATATTCATCCCTTCTCCTGAAAGCCCACATGGCATATTCCTCCTTTCTCTAACAGACCTATTCCCAACTTTCTCCTCTACTCCCCCTTTCTCTGTCAAACTCTGTCAAACCAAAAATCTGAAATACTAAAATTCCTATCATTGCTGCCCACCATGAAACAATCACAGTTTAACTCAAAATGGATTGTTATTTTGACAATGTTTTAAGTTTTCATCACATTTTATTTTGATCAGAATTTTTATCAAGGTGTTAGAAGAAACTTCCAGTTTTAAATCAATAGCTCACTCCTGAACTTCAAGCCCAAGTGTACTCCTAAAGAATAATAATCCAAAATATATGTGTTAAATATCTATCTGTCTAAACTGCTAAATTAAAGCTTAACTGCATTTATACGGCTCAGATATTACTAACTGGTTGCTGATTACTAATAAAACTGTTTTCAAGAACAAGCTTACATACTACAAACAATGCTAATACCAGAAAATATCTTAAAAGCAGTATTTTCAGAGATGTGAAATGATAGAAAACTTAAAAACAGCCACACCAAAGAAGTAAGAATTATAAATCAAATTAATAAGCCTTATGTGTCTCTTAACTCTTTTTGTACTGGTCTGTTTGCTCCTAAATTAAAATGAATAGTTTTATTTTTCTTCACAATATGAATGAGGAATGAGAAACTTAAATGAATATAGAAAGAAGTAAAAAAGTTTGTGGAAGTGCTGACTAAAATTTTAAATTTGTTTAAAGGAGTGTGTTTTATCCTAAAATAAAATGGCCAGTTTACATAAAAGCAGAATAAAAATATGTGAGATGAAACTTGTAAAAAATGTTGCAAAAGGTAACGTTAAGTATAAGGGAATGTGTTCTGTGAAAGTAAAATTTGTCTTAAAATGAAATAACTATAGTCTGTGAAGTTGTAGATAGTTATGAGAAGTTTATAAAAGCATTGTTTAAACTGAAATATTTAAATGGCCAATTCCACAAAGTCATTATTAAACAAAAACCTAATTTATGCTAATAACAAAATATAGATTCAGAACAAAAATATGTCAGAAGCCACCTCAATCAGCACATTAAAATCATAGTAGAAAACATAATCTTGATTCCATTGCGAATCTTAAGTTTTCAAAACATAATGGAAAAGCAGTTTTTTCTGTGCTGCTGAAATAAAATATCTGTTAATTAATGTAATCATAATAAAGGTGTAAAAGTAAGAAATAAAGTAATGAAATAGTTAAGTCTATTTAATATGTTATAAGTTCAATGAAAAATGTTTGAAAACTGTTATAAAATTAAAAAGGATTCTTTAACCCTCTGTTATCAAAATTATATAAATAAAATGTTCATATTAATACTTAAACATTGTATAAAATTCCTAGATATTTAATAATGTTTCAGCATAATATGACATGAAAATATAATGTTGCTAATCATAATTTTAATTATTAAAAAAAATAGTATGTGTCACAGAAACAACTTTTTCTCCTAGAAATCAGAAAGCTTATGCTTTAGCTCATATTTATCTGATCCTCCCCACCTCTGATGTAAAAGCATCTCTAGGGCTGCAAAAAGAGAGTAGCCATTGAGGGCTGCCAGGAGTGGTGCATAACAATAAATTATCATAATTTAAAGTAAAATCACTGTTGTATGCCGCAGTCTCAAATATTGCTAGTTTGTTGCAAGAAATTAATATCCACTTATATCACTATCATACCATTTTGTTTTAAAACTTGTTACAGGTTTCTTTAGTATCTCTTTAGGTAAGTCAAGCCAGCCTGCATTCATCTTCATGTGAAAAAGCCAGCTGTCTATTTTGCAGTGCTTCCCAAAGCTGTGTGCCTAAATTAACCACCGTCCTGTCCTGATGGCAAAGAAACTGACTGCATAAAAACAAAACCTGTAGTTATAACCCTATTTCATTATTAATAATATTATGTTAATCAGTAATTATTTTTCAAAATTAAAGGAAACACCAGACACAATGGTATCTTACCTTAAAAGCCAGGAATAGGCAAACAATTTGAAGAAGCTGCAATGTCCTTGCTGCTCTGTCAAACTCTTAAGTGTTGTTAAAGTATAATGTTTTCCCACACCACAAAGTCCAAAACAATTAATGACCTTTCTGGGATTGCTAAGATACTGGAAACTCTTTATCATTTAACTTAGATATTAAAACCATTGTATGTGTCAATCAGAAATATTTGTGCATGGAAATGAGATACCTCCCCCGCCCCCCGCAATAGGCTGCTTAAAAAAAAAAAAGTATAGAGGGCAATAACACAGGGTTAAGCAATAAAGGGGATAAATTTGACCAACTCTGTAAATTGGATGTGACCAGCACCAATATTGGCTTTGGGTGGGATTTGTGGCAAAGGCAACATTCTAAATGAGTACCCCTTGGGTTTTAATCACAATTGTAGAAAGGGACCAAATTACAATAAAGCGCTTTTAAAAAGCAACTGTGGGCAGTATACCATGCACTGTTACAAGTGGAAAGCGTAACCCATTGTTGTCCAATCACTCTGAAAATTGCCATCCCTATCCAGGTATGGATTGCAGATATTAAAAACAAGACAGGAACAATGAACTGTCTTGAACCACCCTCTGTGGGGAAGAGATCTGTGGAAAAACATCTGAGACACCTGCAAGCAGAAACATGTAACTGTCCATCATATCCCTTCCCACTCCTCAAATACCTTTCTTAAGCCTGTTAAAGCAGATATCCTCATGAAGATCTGGAGACATACCATTGACACCCGAAAAGCAGCAAAGTGGCTCCACAAGAAAAACAGACATCGTGGCTACTGAATCCTGTAGCAGCACTTCCAGCTGCTTATTGCTCACCAACAGCTCATGGACATCATCCATAAGTATTCATTATGCTCACTCCAACAACTGTATATCAGTCCCCTTCTGCTCTCAAAAAGGGCAAGGTATGCTTTCACTGCTACAGACACTGCAACAAACTCTTGTAACCTGCCAGCTACTATTTGCTGCCTAGAAAATAAAAGTGCCCTATATGAGATGTCAGCCCAAATTAACAGTTACCAAAATACTACCACTTACCTCATGCAGTCTTAAACTATAAACCAAAATATTAATTGGACTTTTTATTATAAAAATGAATGGCCTTTTAATGAAACAGCTAAAAGGCAATAAAGAATCTTCATAATAAACCAAGTTTAATTTCAGTGCTCCAGTTAAGTTGCTAACAGCAAAACTGATGCAGGCACTGAAGTTATATGTTAAAGTGCCAGCTGTCCTACAACCCAAAATGAAAAGTAGTAATAATTTATTGTTACCTATGCCTCAAACTATACAAACTGAGAAAAATGAGGCCATTTTAACCATAATACTGGCCTATGCAGCTTCGCTGGTTGGGAATCTTAAGTCCAAAGAAAAATAAATTTCACCAAAAACATTGTTATGAAACCACAGTTAAATATCTGAAGTCTTCTATTCCCACTAAAACTAAATGTGTGTCTTCTTGTGCCTAAATTTATTTTTAAATTTAGAAATAAAAAATATATTGTATTAGAAACCTCCTCATAAAAACCCTCTGTCTGGTACTTTGCAATCTACTAATGAAAATATTGCTTCTATACTATTAAACCAACATAATCTGTATAACACAACAAAAGGAAACCTGTAATATGAAATAGTTACCCACCAAATTATGTAATTTCACTGTCAAGCACTAATATTGAATGTTGTATGTATGACACCCCTATTATTCTATTGTCTTTTATATTGTTGCTGTATAACCTACATGCAATATTTCAATGCCCTAACTGCTCAGGTGAATTTCAATATATTTACACATGGAATGGAAAGTGAAAGGGGTACTAAGGTAGAATGTAAGAGGATAAAATACCCATTTCCCCCTCTGTAGAGTTGAAGAAAAATGCACTTTCCCTAACCTACAGGCAAAAAGGCTGGAAAAGAGAGAACCATATTGGTTGATGGCCCACTCCTCATCAGCAGGGAAGAAATTAGCACCAAGAAAGCAATCAGTCTGCTTCAAAAACAATGTTAAGTGCTCAAACCCTTAATTTGCTTTTCTGAAAACCCACATAATCCCTCCCCCTCCCCAAAAAACAAAAGATCATTAAACAAAGCAGAAAAAATGCACTTAGTAACACTCCCTGGCTTAAAACCCTTTTTTCTTATTTCTCCTCTCTGCTTCATGCCACTCTCATATCTCTCCTAACCCCTCTCATATTAATCTTGTTAGTCCTTCCTCTCGGACCCTGCCTTACTCAGCTCTTAACAAGTTTCATCCACAGAACCGTTCACACTTTAACCAATCAGGCCATCAGCAACATGTTTTTCACACAGCAAGTTTACTGCTACCAACTCCTGGCACACAAAAACTATTAAGGACAGCTCTACTCCCTTGTCAGCAGGAAATAATGACAGAAAACAGATCATCATCCTTCTCCCCCTAGCAAAAAGAAATAAAAAGAGTCTGGAATGTTAGGCCCAGGACTCTTGTCCTGCCATTCTCCTTCATCCTCACTACCCCTTCTCCCTGCAGATGTATATCCCTAATTGGTATGAAACCAGAGTTCCTGGCCCCAGTCCCTTGCCTAAGGATTTCTGCCAATAGGAATGTAGCAACCCATGTCAGAGAAATAACACCCAGAATGAAGGGGGAACTACAAAGTCCACATGAGTTATCACAACCTGACCCTAAAACTATAAAGCTAGCATAAACCATCACAAACTAACCCTTTTGTAGTCTAGCCCCAGAATGAGTTATAAATATCCCCATTTCCCCCTCCTTCTCTGCTGTCTATTCAGATGCAGCCTGCCTGCTAAGCTCTCTCATTAAAGGCTTTGTTTAAACTAACCCCAGCTCTGGGTCTGATTTCTAAAATGTTTCCCTTCCTTGTCTTGCCTCCAAACCTAACACTCTCATCACTCAGTTCCTGTTTGTCTTTCAAAAGATCAGCATGCAACACTTTCATTTTTTCACATATCATGGTTTCTGATACACTGTCTCCTGCTAACTGCTTCTCCCTTACCCAAATTAATAGCAGCTTTTCAACTTCCTCAAGTGTTTGGGAATACTGCTTTCTTACTGTTTTAACTCCTTTCACAATATCAGCCTTTTTTTTTAATATCACTTCTTTATTCTTAATGATGGTGGAGGCCATTGTTCTAAGCATACCAAATTCCCCAGCAAGATCAGTAATGCAAATACTGCTCTCATATTTACTTATTATTTCTTTTTTTTTGCTCAATGATGGTACAAAGTAATTTTGTTTTCTGCTCAGTACTATCATTGCTCATTTTCTTAGGTCCTATGATGAGAAAAAAGCCACAAAATTACACAAAATGACCACAGAAGCTAAGATAAGACCACAATGGGATGTGCACAGGGCAAGAGCTACAGCATGACTAGCAGGTGACCCTTTGTTTAGGCTGGAAAGGGTAGCGAGTCACGAGGCAACCAACACCGACAAGTTCTAGCTTGCACATTGAGTACCAAACAATGAGAACCAGGACAAAATTTTCACGTCAAAATGTGTCAAGTACCAAATTCAATGAATTTCAAAACAATAGAGTATCAAGGTATGACTATTAGTTTTGAATGACTGCTGTAATAAGTTATCACAAAGTTAGTGGCTTAAAAAAACAATTACATTATCTTATAGTTTGATAGTTCAGAAATACAAAATGTAACCCAGTAAGAACTGGATTAAAATTAAGTCAATGGGGCTGTATTCTTTTCTAGAGTCTCTGGGAGCAAATCCATTTCCTTGCTCTTTCTAGCTTCTAGAAGACCATGTTTGTTGACTTGTGGCCCATTTTCCCCAACTTTAAAGCCTAGAAACACAGAATAGAGATCTCACATCACATCATTCTAACCTCTTCACAACCCTCATCCACACGTAAGGACTCTTGTGATAACATTGTGCCCATTCAGATAAATCGGGGTAATCTATTTTATTGTCAACTGATTAACAACCTTGATTCCATATGCCTCCCAATGAAACTGCATGAGAATGAACTTAATTCTCTCAGCAACAATGTATTACAATATTTGTGAAGTAGTGCCAACCAGAGAAGCTCACCTGTGCTTTTGTGTCCAGGGTTTAATTGAGGGTCAATCATATAGGTGTGCAGAGCCCATGTGACTGACCTCAGTTACTCAGACATCAGACCCCTTCCTTTCCCGAACAAAAACAGGTTCCCAACATAAGCCACAATGTTAGGATAAACTTATCTGGCTAAAATGGTATGATGTGGCTGAAAAGACTCAGAAACAAAAATACTTTTCTGAGGTAGAATAGTCCAAAGGCTCAGAGGTTACCTTCCAAGGGCTTGTCAAGGGCCAGTCCTTAAAATAAGGCTTTTCTCTGGAATATGCATAATTTGTGTAACCTGAGCCTAATGAGTCATTCCTTTCCTACACAGCAATCTTGGCCAATATATTATCTCTATAAGACTGATTCTTATTTATAAAAACAGGAGCAATAACTGTAGTATATATATAGAATTGTGATTAGATAATGAGCTGTTCAAGTAAAGCAGTTAGTACAATACCCTGGCATACTGAGAACATCAATAGCTCTTAGATGATATTATTATTATTTACTATTATTATGATTGGTATTATTTTTGCTGTTTTAATAAAATGGGCAATATAATCATTTAAAAGACCTAAGGGATACTATCCTCTTATTTCAAAACTCTTTGTGGGAAAATAGCCTAAGGTGTAACCATAAGTATTTAGAAAAAAATTGTGGTTGTATGTCTGAACAAGTTTTGCTTAAAACTCTGATATACACATTACTATGAATATTGTCAAATTAAATGAGAAAAATTTATTCAAAATATTTCAGTATACTAGTTCATATATTTAGGAATTGAAATACATAAGCCTAACATGTTTAATAAAATAAAAACCTTAAGTATTTATTTCTGAAAAAGTAATGGTTTTACACAGTAAATTTCAAGTTGTAATAATAATGGGGCATATTTTTTAAATATATTTTTTATTTTTTCTAAAAGATACTTAGATTACCTAAAATGTTACATGAGAAATATAAGGGATTCCCTTATGCCCTACTCCCCACACCTCCCACTTTCCCCCACATTAACAATTTCTTTCATTAGTGTAGCACATTCATTGCAATTGTTGAACACATTTTGGAGAAATGCCACTAAGAATGGATTATAGTTTACATTATAGTTTGCACTTTCTCCTACTCAATTCTGTAGGTTATGGCAGGATATAATGACCTGTATCTGTCATTGCAATATTATTCAGGACATATCCGAGTCCCGAAAGTGACCCCATATTATATCTCTTTTTCCCTCTCCCTGCCTTCAGCACCTCCAGTAGCCACTGTCTCCACATCAATGATATGATTTCTTCCATTGCTAAAATCACAATAAGTCTATAGTAGAATACCAGTAAGAGCCAGGCTAGCTCAGTTGGTGAGCATGAGACTCTTAATGGGGCATATTTAATGTAAAAGTGCCACATGTTTAAAGTTATAGAATTGAATTAAACAAAGAAGCATAATTCTATAGGGAAAAAGATTAGCTTCAGCCTTTTTGTTGTACTTGGCTTATTAATATACTAAAGTTTGCAAACATTTGGCAATAGAGTCACAGATGTAAATAACTATGAAGTAACTGATCATTCTAATACATGTCTTTGAATGACTTAAAGATTAATCTTTTATGTTTGTAAATAAACCGATCAGAGTCCAAAAATTATCCTCTTTTCTTTTTTTCTACCACATGGAAAAAATAATCTGTGAATGGAATTGTGTTCTGAGAGCCCAGCTTGTATATAAAGCAATTGAACTATGCTCTTTCAATTGGTCAGTAGACATTCTCATTGTCTGAATCTGGTTTTTGGATGTTGGTATGGATATTAAATATGTTTTAATTCATTTGCCAGCTCCAGTTGAATATAAGATGCTCATATTCATCTGATATTCATTTGGAATCTAAAATCTTTCTTGGCACAGAAACATTGTGCTGAGAAAGATTTTAGAACCATTCACAATTGAATAAAGTAAAACCTTTATTTATGAACATTAAAACATACATTTAATTAAGCACCAAGATACTAGTACAATATGTGGCCTAAATATCTTTCTCTCTCTTTTTAAAATTAACCTAACTAACCTCATAATAAATATTTATGTAATATTCTTAGCTAACGTTTTAGATTCAGGAAGTACATAATTGTATTTAAAGGTGAAACAACTGTGCAACTAATACTGATTCTTTCACATTTCCACTGCACAGCAGTACATTCCCAATGTTCCTTTAATAGTTAGTCCTATTTCAGCATCATTATAATTGACAGGTAGTGTTAAACAAGACATTTCTGGCTTTTAGGAACCCATTATTTCTTAACAATCCTGGAGAAAGCAAAATGTCCCTTCTAAAAACAAATTTTCAAAGCTTTATCTATTGAGGTTGCTAAAAGAAGTCAAGCAGAATAATACATTTCATGCTGTTGTAAACCTAAATTATAATGAGCTTTGTAAAATTAGGAGAATCTTGATTTTTCTGAAAACATATTTTTAAAATAAATGGAATACTACAGTTTAAAAACAACTTGTTTATGCAGGGAGCAATGGTGTATACTAAAGAAAATTAAGAGCTTGTATTTATATTTTTCTCAGTAGTATCTTCATTCTTATTTTAGTTTAAAGACTTTTTAGCTGAACTAACAATCTAAAATGACAGTTGAATGTTTCATATACAATAGTAATTTTCTCAATGTAACCTGAATGTTAATGAGTTCTTTTAAAATAGAATTTATAAATTAAATGCAATATAATTTAACTGATATAAGCTCATATAAACTATGTTTTTAAAAGAGAAACTTTGGAAACAACATTACTGCCAAGGCTGAAGTACTGTTTCTTCACACAATATTGCCAATTATGGTAGTGGGTTTTATAGTCACAGATATGTTTTCAAATTCTGATCTTGCCATTATTTGATTTTATGGACAGAAATTATTTGTATATTTGACAAATAAAAATTTACACATTAAATTCTACTCCTACAGAGTTTTAAATTACTCAGACAGTAAGGAACAAATTTGTAAAAAGTGTCCATTAAGTTTTACTGTTAACTTCTCACTAATCATTGGCATAAAGCCTGCAGTTTCTTACCCTTGTTCAGTTATTCTCAAGTGTTTGATTTCAACAGCTCAGGAAAAATGCAATAATATATTGGTCACTTAATTATGCTAAGATTTACCCTTCCTCATTTAGCAATATTTTCCTACCTGTTAAAGAACAGAAACAAACAAATTACCTTCTGTCCCCAATTTCTCTGCTGAGGTGGTATATATTACTAATAACTCTACAGTAACACTAGAACTAATTTTAGATTATAGACTGGTGCCTGTTCCTTAGACAATCTACAGTTTTTTGTATATACCAAGATTCCAAACCACATCTTCCTTAAAACATCCACTGAGTTCTGTTTGTAAGGATGTGAAACACTGTATTTAATGGTTTATTGGAAATTATGATTATAATCCTATTTTCATCAAAATTAAAACAAAGTATGGAATCTGTTCTTCAATATTGAGCTAAGTACAAAACTGTCAACCATATTGACTGCGTTAGTTTCCTAGCCGCTTAAACAAATACAATGGGTTGACTTAACAATAGGAATTTATTGGCTCTAGGTTTCAGAGGGTAGAAGAATTGCTTCCTTCTAGGGTTGATATCTTCTGGTATCTTTCGGGCTTCTTGGCTTTTCTACCATATGACAATGCACATAGGGGAATCTTCATCTTTCTCTTCTAGGATCTGTTGCTGTCCAGATTCAGGGTGCTTCTGTGGCTTTTCTATATCTGTCCAATTTTCTTTTCTTATAATGACTTTGGCCATGTTGGAATAAGACCCATACTTACTCAGTATGGGCACATGTTAAGATATAGCATCTTCAAAGGTCCTATTCACAAATGTGTTCACACCACAAGGACCAAGGGTTAGCACTTAAACATGACTTTTTGGGGGGATATGACTCAGTGTCCAACACAACCCTTTTGCAGAAGATGTTTATGTAGTTATAAGATCTAAAACCACTGTGAAAAGATGCAAGAATTTGACATTTCAAGATCTCTCATTGGCACCTAGTATTATAACCAGATGCAACAATTGAAAAAGATGGAAGTTGAGTCATTAAGTAAAGTTCAAAAAAGCTCAAAAAAGTTGAAGAAGTAGTAAGAAAAGGGTGAAGTCACAATCATGATATTCATATAGTTCAATCATATATTCATGAAATATATGAATACCTTTATAACTGATCCTTTTTGATTGAAAATTTCTATCTAATTAACCATTTTTCATTGAAAATAAAAATGAAAAATGCCAAGACAAGTAGGAGTCCTGTTGCAACAAAATATGACTAAAACCACTTTCAATTAGAGGAAGCAATCTTTCTGAAACTTCATATCATAGACCACATTTCATTAACTTTTAATACTTAAAATCTATAAATTTGACATATGACTTAAGCAGATTTCTAAAAGGCTAATAGAGGCATTCATAATAATAGGTGGAATATTTTCTTAGTGCATATTGTGAAATAATACAATTTAAATTGCTATGTCATTACAAATTACTTAAACATATTTTTATACATGGATAGTACTATGATATTGTGGGCATATATGCCTGATCTTAAATATGTGACTTTGAATTTGTATGTATAAAACAAGCAAGATTTGTTACATTCTTAGTATGGCTGATTCTTTATATTTTATAAAGACTACATAACGGTTTAGGAATAGAAAGGTAAGCAGAAATTATAATCAAAACATAACCATACAATTCAAAAATATTACTTTAACCACATCATATGTATTCATTAGGGCTCCTGGAGAGAGAGATGAGAGACAGAGAGAGAGAGACAGACAGACAGACAGAGAGAGAGAGATAGGGAAAGGCCAATGTAGATGAAATTACATTCCCCAGAAGAAGCTGGCTGGCTGAAGAAGAGGTAGAAATTGTTATTTCTGACTGCTGAAATCCTCAGTTCTGCTTTTAGACTTACAATTGATTGGATTAGGATTTTCCTCTGTCATTGCTGAGGGCATCTCTTTGTTGACTGTAGATATAATCTGCCGTAGATTCAATAAACTGATTATATGTGCAAATACATCTATGAAATACCATCACACTAATGATCAGGCCAGTGCTTGATTGTTTGACAACATAACCTAGCCACACTGACTAATGAAATTAACTATCACAATGACTATATATTTCACAATTATAATGATAGTCTCTGGCATTTGTTACGTTGAGTTCAAATAATGGTCTCATCATATATGACTTAATATTATTTTCCTTCTGTAACTTCATATATAGACAGTGGATGATAAAGGCATTTCTCTGCCAGTTTTTTTGTGAGATTAAATGTGTTACTACATGAAAGTAAGTTAAAAATGTTTTTCGTACATAGTTTGATATATTTGTAAATTATGTTACTACATGTATAATATTATTATTTATTATATAATATTAATATTATAATGCATTATTAATTAATATATTATCATTTTCATATTTTATTGTGTTTCACTGTCTGCTTGACTTAACTTTATCTTAGCTTGTCTTTTCCTTAACAATGCCACATTAAGTGTCTTACATGACAAAACATGACTTACTTCATTATATCTATTACTAGTTTGTTATTGTTATATAGTCTTTCAAGGTGCTACTTCTATTTAATTCTACAGAAACCTTAGGTGTTTATACTTAGGAGCATTTTGAAATGGGATAAACACCTATTTATACACTTGCATAAATGAATTGTCCTATAATACTGTTACTGTTTTAAATTCATATGCACAAAAAACTAGTGATTTGTTCTAGAGAAGTTTACCAATCTTTGAAAAATAATTTTTAGGTAAACACTAATTTTGACTGGGAAGTGATTTGTTATATGCTTAAGGTAAAAATTATTTTTTTGTATATTTTTGTAATCATGGATAAATAGAAATATATACACTTGAAACTGCCATCATCACCTTTGAACAGGTGATTTGAAAGTGGTGGATAAAATAACCTATATGAAAATTTTTAATTTGAACCCATGGTAATACAGTATTTTTCCAGAATCTTTATTCTCATATTTGAGGGAAATTTCCATTTTCATATATCTCTTATTTACAGATAATTTCTTTCCATAAATTTTAACCATAAAATATTTTAATAGTTTAAAGTTAACATTTTCATTTATAAAATCGTGTCAGGTACTGAAAACATTGGAAAACAAATGACACAATTCTAAGATTATAAGAGAGAATATTTGGGATTTTTCAGTTTCATACATTCGCAAATCATAGCCTACTATAAAAATCAGACTCCTTACATTTTATTAAAAATAAATAAAATTTATTTAAAAGGTTTATTTAAAACACCAAGAAAAAATTAAGGCAAAACTGCTGATAGAGAAGTATCTGCCCATCAACAGATTAGCAATTCCATCTTATATTCTACAATAAAATTTCCTGTAGCGTAGTGAATGCATTTGAAGTTATTTGTATATTTGAATGCAAACTGCCAAACCAGAAAAGACAAGGCTTCCATTTGCCATAAAAATAAATTAGGAGGCAATGCTTTGCTAGCAAAGCCATTTGAGCCCAACAGTTCATAACTATTCATTGTTCCATAAACAGATGTCTTTGTTCGTACTGTGAGCTAGCTGCCTTATGATATTGTTGTATTCAGCATTACTCTATATCTAAAGTGGATATAGGCAACTTGTTTTAGGATATAATAAACCAATACTGATGTACAGATCCAGTGGGAAATTATACAATAATCTTACTGACATAACTAATTTTCTTCTTATGAAATCATGATTCCCACTACACTTTTAGAGCTATCAAAAATATTGTTTAACATCAACATTTCGATGTTAACATCTCAGCAAATTACAAAAATATAAAACTTCATGTATAAAGTGAGACATTCTGTTGGGAAAATAAGTTTTCACTTCTAAATTAAAAGTTTTATAATGTGAATATTGAGTATGTTGTGTACTGCTTATGGACACTAAAACATTTTTCTTAACAGAATAAATCTCTTACAGATAATGACATGATGCTAGTGATCAGAAAACCATAAGAAGGACATATCATTCAAGAAAAACAAAAACAAAGACCAATTAAACGTGGCCTTTGCTAATCTTCTATTGGTATGAAATCCCTAATGAATTTTCAATAATTCATATGTTATTTGCTTCAACAGAGCTTTCCTGCATGTGAATACACACCCACATTTGTATATCATGCCCATGATGGAAGAGTATATATATATATATCGGGAAGAGGTTGAGCACTGAGTGAGCTTGGGCAATTCATTTAACCAGGAACAACTGGTTTCTCATTGAGAAATGAAGATAAAAAAGCTACCTTCATTTTAGCAACCTTAATTGAGGATTTAATTAAATAAGGATTACAACATTTCTATTTCAGTTTCCCACATATAGCATGTTCTAAAAACATCAGTGGTTAGATTCAATTCATTGTTTTGACAATGGTCTTCAGAGTTTTTTTTTTTAAAGAACCATGCATAAATGAAACTAAGATCATCTGAAATATGCAGGCTTTTGAAAATGAAAACTATGAAATGAGCTATTAAATATTCCTTTCTTTTTATGCTTGCCTCTTGTTTTAGTTTGCTAAAGGCTGACAACACAATAGACCAGAACTGAGTTGGATTTTACAATGAGATTTATTAGGTTAAGAGATTATAGTTCTGAGGCTGAGAAAACTGTCCACCCAAATTAGTTGAAGCTGTCTCCCTAATGGCTGGTTGCTGGCAATCCTGGACTCCTGCCACAAGGCAAGGCACAATGGCAGCTCGGCCGGTCTCTGCCTTCTCCTTTAGGCTCACTTTCTCCCTGAGCTCAGCTCTGGATAATCTCTGAGCATTGTGGCAGGGCATAATGGTGGCATCAGCTTGTCTCTCCTCTCTCCTCCAGACCTCATTCCTAGTTCTGCTTCAGAGTACTCCATCGTGGCTTTTCTCTCTCCTGGTTTCCTTGATTTCAACTTCTAGAGGCTTCTCTCTGTCACTGCAGCTATTTTTCCTGTGTCTGTGTTTTTCCTCTGTTTATAAGATCCACATTGGGTCAAGCAACCCAATCAAAGGACTTTAACTAAGCAATTTAACAAAAAGGTCCCACCTACAATATATTTACACATAAGAGAATGGATAGCTCTAAGGACATGATTTTCTGAGATCCATCCAGCTTGAAACTGTCACACCTGTATATCACATTAAGAGCAGTACATGATAATAATCATTCATTGCAAGCTCTGAAACTATATATCTCAAAGAAAAGATTATGAGGAAAACTAAAGGAACAATGATAAAAATTAAGTGAACTTTAGGCATAGGGTATATACTTCCTGCCTCTTTCCCAATATTTTGTTCAAAATATCAGAACCCTTTGTGTAAATTCAGACCACTTTTACTAAATGCTATGACCAGTCTGACATACTCACTAAATAATATTCTATAACTACAATATTTCTTTCTGGTATATATGCAGTCTAATGTTGGAATTTGACATTCCTGGTATTTGATGAAAATGTTTTAAGAAATGTCTTCACACATACATATTCAGTCTCTATGAATGTATCAAATTCCTCTTTATGTATTTACCCAGGAATATCAAAATCAGTCAGTGTTATAAGGCCACTTAATAATACAGTTTGTGAAATTGGGGAAATTTGCATGAAGTAAGTACTTGATACAAAGAAG
>JAQZBX010059719.1:0-17458 GCA_029593785.1 Cabassous unicinctus
TGCGGGTGTAATACCACACGGATGGGGAATGGATGTGTGGGGTGTTTTTGGGGGTGTGGGTGGTGGGGAGCATGGGAATCGTTGTAGTTTCTGAGTAATATTTGGGTAATCTAGGCACCTTTATAAAATGTATATATATATATAATAACATTTATGTAAACAAATGCACATATATGCATATGTATTTATATATCATTTTTACAAATAAAAAAAAATATTTCACTGAAAGCTATATTGTTAAGGAAGAAATACATGGGTGAGTGGAGCCTATTATCCAAAAGAATCAGGTTAATTATGAGACTGTTTCAAAGGACAGTCACCAAATAAGCCAATAAAAAATAAATGAAGAACAGGATGCCTCCAATGCCCCAAATAATCTCTGTCACCATTGTCCAATTGCATCTCCATGTAAGGTGAGAAACTCTTCTCTTAAGATAGCCAAGGAAGATAACAAGAGTGAAATGCAACACTCATTAAAATAGAATCCTGTAAGAAAAAAGGAGTTAGGTAATTTTATTCGTTTTTCCATTTCCATGAATAAATTAGCTACATGAATGGAAAATACAGCTGATTTTAAAATTTTTATAATTTCCAGGAAAAAAAATTAAAATCAATGTTCCTAATAATTAAGACATATAAAAATTTAGCTCCATAACAGTTTTTTTCTAGATCCTACATCTATGTTTCATAACCCAGATGATAACAAGGCAATAATTGCCATATTCTTACATCTTGTTGACAGATATTTATCTTTAACATTATTTGAAGAAAACTGCTTTTAATCAATGTAAGCCATAAACAAATTTCTTTTCAATAATTAAGAAAAACTTAAGTTTAACTGATATTAATTCAGCCACCTGCTTTACATCACATATTGAAGATATTATACAATTATCATATCTCTAGGCCAAATTTTTAAAATAAATTACTCACTTTTTTGTTATGCTTTTAAAATGCCTCCATAAATATGTGTGGCTGTATTAGCCAGGAATATTTGAGAAAACACCTCTCTTCATAGAATGACATATATTATGATATATAACTTAATTAATTGATAGTTTCAGTTGACAGAGAAATTTCAACTTTGAAGATAACATTAAAAATTTTCCATATTAAATAAAAACAAACACAAATAATATGCCATTTTCATAGGAAAGAAGTATCTCAAAGGAGATCCTCAAGCCAAAGACAACTTGGGAAAAGCAATAAGCAAATTTCTAAAATAATAATTTAAAATAAAAGGAAAAAACAGATATGATTAATTTAGAAAATAATGAAGCACCCAATGAAATCTAACACATCAGTTATATCAAAACACAAACATTGATTAAGCTCACCTAGTCTATCAGACAAAAAATCAAAAACAAAGCAAAAACAAATGTTTATTCACTTTGTAAGATATGAACATAAATACAATGGATGAAAAATGTATTCTTTTTAAATTGGTATGAATATGATAATTTAAAAATTAATAAGCATAAAAGCATCACAATAAAATTAGAAACAAATTGCAATACAAACAATAAAGAAATTCAACAACAAAAGAAAAGAAATATAAGTTGATGTTGTAGAATAATAAATTTCATGGCAGATGCAAATATCCATGAATATATGAGAGATGTAATATTACATAATTGTTTTCAAAGTATATGTAAGAAATACATGGAGTAATAGAGAATATTTGCATAATAAAATAATTTGACTCTCTCCATGTTTTCTCATCAGTAGATGAGTAAATGAGTTATTCTAAGGATGATGAAATATTGTTGATAAAGTCAAGCATTTATAATTAAATTATGAAAATACATTCAATCTCATGTGAGTGATAATTGAATCAATAGAGGTAGAGAAATAAATTTTTTCACTGATTTTAAATCAACATTAAAATAATTTAATTTATCCAAAATATATGAATATATAAAATAATTACAAGTAAGTACTAGCATGATTTTTATTTTTTGAAATTAGTGAAAATAAATACAAACTTGTATATTAACTAATACAATTTTAATATCTACTAGTTTATGTTTACATACAATTAAACTACCACAATTTGGGACAAATATCTAAAACTCCATAAAGACATTATTAATATTATTTCACTTTATTTGTCTTATAAGGGCAAAGCAGAAAAATTTCAAAGCCCATAAATGAGATTCCAGTGTAGCATATACTGTCATACACCAGTTGCCTTAAGAATCTGGGTTTAGACTGTGACCATGGAGGTACAATAAGGATTTATAGAATTGAAGGAAGACCAGATTCTCCAATATCACTATATTACTGTATAGTACTGAATGAGTCAGTCTTTCTTAATGTTATTCAGAGTGGGATGCTGAGGGGAGAACTGGGGGAGAGAGTCCCCAGTTCTTTTGAGTCAGAGTTGAAGACCAGTGGTTTTAGGTCATTTCCATCCTTCCTCATGCCAACTACAGACACTGATAATTTCTAAAACTCATATACAGAAAATGTGGGTTGTGAAAAATTCTCATTAACTTTGAGTTTTCATATAACAGACAATTTACCCATTTGCAGTTTTCAAGAATTTCATTTCTTTCCAGATATGGGGTAATATAGTGCTAATCAATGTAAATTTAATTCTCCAATCCACACTCCATCATTCCATAACTGACTTATATTACTTCAAATTCCAGAATCACAAAATTAACCACTTTGAGAGACATCTCTACCCTGTTTATTTCATATGTTCTATTTTTAACTCTGCAAATAAATTTTATATTATTTAAAAGAGGAATCTAACTTTGTATGTCCTCCAAACTACACAAAATGTCTATTAAGAGTAAAAATAAAATACAGGGTCAATTCTATAGTGCTTGACAGATTCATTTTGGAAGATAACAAATGTTTCTCACACACATTTAAATCAGGAAAGCTCTACAAACAGTTCATTACAAGAACAGCAAAGCAACCTCCACTAAAATATGAGGATAACAACTCCATAAATTCATTTTACTCAATTCAGTTCTAATTAATGATCATTTGTTTTAGTTTACTAAGGATGTTGTAAGAAAGTACCACAAACCACATGACTTGAAATAACAGAAATTTATTGTTTCACTGTTCTGAATGGTAGAAGTCTGAAGGCTATGATTTGTCTCAGACCCATATGGGAAGAATCCTGTCTTGCCTCCTCCTAGCTTCTTATGGTTTGCTGCCAATCCTTGGTGTGCCTTTACTTGTAGCACTTCAATCTCTGCTTAAGTAATCATGTGGCATTCTCCTCTGTATTTGCTGTATCGCCACTCTCCTTTTTATGAGGACACCAGTCATAGTGGATTAAGGCCCTCCCTAATCCAGTTTGACTTCATTTTAGCTAATAAAATTGTTGAAGTTTTGAAAGCCAAATAAGGTCATATTTACCTGACTGGTGATAAAGATATCAACATATGTCATCATATGTTTCCCAATACTATACCGATTCCTTGATACCACATCAGATGTTTACAGTATAGTCTACCAATGCCCCCATTCATCACCAGGAGTTTCTGAACGTTATATCAGCCATTCCCATATATTATAAGAGTGCCCCCATTAATCATCAGAAGTGTTCTAATACTAAACCTGTGGCCTCATCCATCACTGGAAGTTTCCCAATATTATATCAATGCCCCATTTCCTCAACAAAAGTTTTGTTCTGTTTCTTTTTCTGTCTTAGAGAATTTGTTAGTTTATGAAACACTCATGCATAAAATACAGGATTCCCAAATACCATCCTCTTACTATCACTTGTAACAGTTTGAAATTTTATGAAACCTAGGAAAGATCATGATCTTGGAACTAATCCATTCCTGTGGCTTTGGGTCCTACTGATTGCATTAGATACAGTTAAATGATTTTTATTATTATTTTTATTTTTTAAAAGATACTTAGATCACATAAATGTTACATAAAAAATGTTGGAGATTCCCATATGTCCAACTCCCTGCCCCTCCCATACTTTCCCACATGAACAACATCGTTCATTAGTATGGTACATTTGTTACAATTGATGAACACATATTGGAGCATTGCCACTAAGTGTGGATTATAGTTTACATTATAGTTTAATCTCTCTTCCACACATTTTTGTAGGTTATGACAGGATATATAATGGCCTGTATCCATTACTATAGCATCATTCAGGACAATTCCAATGTCTCCAAAATGCCACCATATTACACCTATTTTTTTATTAGATCATTTTGATTAGATGATTTTAGGGTCTTTGATTTGACTAAATAAGATAGGTACTATCCAGGTTATATCTCCACCCTCTGATGGAGTCTTACATAAGCTGGAGAACTAAAATCAGAAACACACAGAGAAAGGCAGCTTCCATTTTACTCTGCCATATGAGATAAGACTTTAGGATCACCTACAGTCACAGAAAGACAACAAAGCCTGGAGAGGCAGGGAGAGAGTTTCTGGAGGCCAGAGGCTGGAATCAGGGGAACACAGAGGCATGGAAAGAGGTCCCCAAGAGGCTAGACCACAGGACAGCTTGAAGCTGACAGAGAAAGTGGCCTGTAGGAGAAGGTTTAGACCTACATGGAGAGCCACCATTGTGCCTTGTCACATGGCAGGAGTCCAGGATCTGCCAGCAGACTTGGTGTGACAGCATCTCTAATGATGCCAGGGTTTGGATAATTTCACAGCCACAGAAATGTAAGATTTTACAACAAATAAATTCCCATTGTAAAAGCCAAACTATTTCTGCTATTTTACTCCCAGCAGCTCTAGCAAACTGAATCAACACCTTAGATTTTTGCGGAGTATATGTGAAAATTGATGATGCCACATTTTTATTATTTTATTGTATAATATATTATTATATTATTTTATTATTGTCTTTATTAGCATACTATTAATCATAGACCATGATTTTATTTAGTGTTCATTGTATGTGCAGTTAGTTCCATATTTTTTAAAAAATATATTGTTACCATATATACAATCGAACATTTCCCCTTTTAATCACATTCAGAAATACATTTCAGTGTTGTAAATTACATTCACAATGTTGTGCTTATCATAACCACCATCCATTATCAATCATTTCCATCCTTCCAAATAGGAACACTGTGTGTTTTAAGCCTTTACTGTACTTTGCCTTCCCTCACTCAATTTCATAGTAACCTATATCCTAAACTCTGATTCTCTGTGTTTGCTTATTAGAATTGTTTCAAATCAGTGAGATCATATACAATATTTGTCCTTTTGTATCTGGTTTATTTCATTTCACTCAACATCATGTTTTCAAGGTTCATCCATGTCTTTTGCATATATCAGGATTTCATTCATTTTTAAAGCTGAAAAATATCCCATTGTATCTATCTACCAAATTTTATTTATCCATTCATTGGTTGATGGAGAGTTGGGTTGCTTCCTTCTTTTAGCAATCATGAATAATGCTGCTATAAACATAGATGTGCAAATATTCGTATGAGTTCCTGCTTTCAATGCTTTGGATCATATAATGAGTAGTGGGGTTGACATCTCAAATGGCAGTTCTAAACTCAGCTTTCAGAGGAAATGCCAAACTGTTTTCTACAGTGGCTGCACCATTTTATATTGCCTCCAGCATGAATGACCATTCCTATTTCTTGGCATCCTTTCCATAAATAGTTATTCTGTTTTGTTTTGTTTTTAATAGGAGCCATACTTATGGGTGTAAAATGATATGCCTTTTGTGGTTTTGATTTAAATTCCCTGATGGCTATATTGAGTACATCTTCTTGTGCTTTCTGGCCATTTGTGTATCTTCTTTCGAAAGATCTCTATTCAAGTCTTTTGTCCATTTTTAAAATTGGGTTGTTTGTCCTTTTTTCTTATGTTAAAGGATTTATTTATATATTCTGGATATTAAATCTTTATTGGATATGTGGTTTCAAAATATTTTCTCCCATATTTAAGTTTTTTCTTTCATGAGAAAATCCTTTGATGTAGGTTTTATTTTTAATTTGAAGAAGTCCCATTTATCTATAATATGTGTACCACAGCCATCATTTAAAGCATCCCATTGCTATATCATTTTTCATCAGTGTTTCTTCACATTAAAGGTTTGGAGTCCTTTCCAGACAGAAATTTTCTCAATATTATACGAATGCCCCAATTCCTATTTGAAAGCACCCTAATAAAACATCAGCTCCCTATTCCTCATTTGAATTATACCAATACTGCCATCCTTATTAGAAGTTTCCTATTTTACCAGTGCCCTCATTCTTCATTGTTAAATTATGCAATTCTAATAAAAAAATTTACAATATTATTCCAGATTCCCCATTGTTCATTAGATGTTTCCCAATACTAATACAAAGTACTGCCTCTACTCAGAGGTAATTTTTCAATAATATATAAGTACTCCGTTTCCTCACAAGAACATTAATAATATTATTCCAGTATCCTTATTCCTCATCAAAATTATCCCATGTTATAAGAACAAAACCAATCCTCAAAAGTTTTCCAACGTCAATACCCACATTCTTCATCAGAAATTTCTCCATATTGCATATTATTTAATCCTTATCAGAAGTGTCCATACATTATGCAATTACCAATTCCTAATATGAGGTCTCTGAATATTACATTATTGCTATCATCTTTGTTAAAAGATTCTCAATATTATATTAGTGCACAATTTCTCCTAGGAATTTTCACACTATTTTACCAGTGTGAAATTATTTTTTGTTTTCTATATTACTTTTTATTTTGAAATAAATTAAAATTAGAATACAATTGAAAAAATAATAAATAAGTTATATAGAGAACTTCAACATAATACCCCTAGATAATCAGATTTACCAATTTTAACATGTTACCACATGTGGAATCTCCCTTTCTTTCTTTCTTTCCTTTTTTCTTTCTTTCCTTTCTCTTTCCTTCTCTATCATCTGTCTTCTCAAAATTTGAGAGTTATTGTATTCATCATTCTCTTAGAAAACATGACTTAAACTAACATTTCCTAAGAATAAGGATATTCAATTAAGTAACCACGAAGGGTACAGTTACCAATTTAAGAAATTTAACATTGATAAAATATTTACAAAATCTATGCTAGATGTTTTATATTTCAACATTAATGTGCTTATGAGCCTTTTCTCTTCCATTATAAGGTATAGTGCAGAGTCATGTATTGCATATAATTTTCATTATCTCTTTGGTTCCTCTTCTTTTTTAGTTGGGAAAATGCATTCCATATAAAATTTCCCGTATCATACACTCCAATCCAAAGTACACCATTCAGTGGGATTAATCACATTCACAATGTTGCATTAACCTCACCACCATCTGTTTCTCATCCCCTGAGAAAGAAAAATTTCATTCATTAGTCATTAACTCCTCATTCTCCTTCCGACCTGCCCTTCCCAAATTGTGTTCTATTTTTTTAGTTTTTATATTCTAGCTACAACATATAAATGGAATCTGAAAATCTCTCTCTCTTTCTGTCAGACTAATTTCACTTAACATAAGGGCATCAGGGTTCAGACATGTAGTGTCATTCATCAGAACTTCACTACTTTTTAAGGCTAAGTAATATTCCATTGTGTTTATATGCCACATTTGCTTTTCCATTCATCTGTTCAAGGATATTTTGTTGCTTCCACTTTTTGAGTACTGTGAATAATGCTTATATTAGCACTGGTGTACAAATATCCATCTGAGCTCATACATTTAATTTTTTATGCTATGTATTTGGATGTGTGATTGATGAGTCATTTGGCTGTTACCTGTGTAACATTTGAAGAACCTCCAAACTGTTTTCCATAACAACTGCAACATTTTACATCCCAACAATAATGTAAAGGGTTTCTATTTCTCCACATCATCAACAGCACTTATTTTCTGTTTTGTTTTCTTCTATTTTTTTTTAATTAATATTAGTTGATATGAGGTGGTATTTTATTGAGGTTTTAATGTACATTTTCCCTATGGCTCTTAATGGTGAGGATTATTTCTTCCATGTTTTGGCCATCAGTATATCTTATTTGGAGAAATGTCACTTCAGATTTTTAAACAATTGATTTTAAAATTTGGTTATTGGTATGCATTCTTAATTTGTAGATCTTCTTCATATAATCTGGCTTTAAAACCCTTTCAGTTATATGGCGACCAAATATATTCTCCCATTTTGTCTGTTGTCTTTCCCCTATCATGATAATGTACTTGAATGCACAAATTTTAGTTTTTTTAATTCTATTTATCCATATATTCCTTTGTTTGTACTTGCTTTTGATATAAAGTGTAAGAATCCATTCCATAACACAAGATCCAATTGAGAACTCAGCATGTTTTACACTAAATGTCTTATAGCTTTAGCTCTTTCTTGTACATCATATATCCATTTTGAGTGATAAATGATTATGAGGAATCAAATCCCTAGAATATAATGTCAGGACTTCCTGGAAGATGGTGTCGAAATAGGAAGGCAGAGCTCAATTCTCACAAAAACAATGGAAGATCTTTGGGGATCTGCACCCCCAGAGAGTGCTGTGCATAATCCAGGAGGGAGAGGAACAGAGAAACAAAGAAGACAAATGAAAACCATGAGTTACTCACCCTGTGGCAGGGAAAGGCACATATACTCCACCCTCAGGGCAAATAACCTTAATAAAACCTTTGGTTCACTGCAGCCAACTGAGTGGGAAGGAACATTTTCCTACCTGGGAAGAAGTTCTGGGGGTGGGCAAAGAGAGGCTTCTTGTTGGTGAGTATGGCCACCTGGTATTCCTTTGAATATCAAAGAGATCCAAGCCAGCCTTGAAGTGGCCCCAGGAAGAGGGAAGGGGGATTTGATCGGGCAGGCTGTAACATCTAACCACCCTGAGAGAAAGGGGAACTTGGACAGTGAGAAGGTAGGTGTAAACAGGCACATAACAAACCTGGGAGAGAAGGAAGCCAGGAGAGATAGTCAGCAAACTGTTAGAAGCCCAAAATGCCTCAGGAAAAGGGGGCAAGAAGATCCACATAAGCTTTCAGAAGTCTACTTAATCTGTGGAGTGGGTGTTGTTCAGTGTAGGAAAGCCTGCCTCACATATAAGAGTTCCAGGTTGGATTTCAGGTACCTCCTAAGAGAAGGGAGGCAGAGAGTGATCCATTGATTTCTCAGCCACCCATTAGGTACCTGAAATTATAAACTGAGAATTTTTTTTTTATTGTTCAACTTATACATTGAGTTTTTTGTTTTAGGTTTTTCTTTCTGTTATTTTCTGTGATTTATCATTTTTTATTCTTTATTTTATTTGCTTAAACTGGTTACTTTAATTGTGGAGTACAGGCTGCAGAGTGATTGATTGAATACCACTTGCAGCCTGAGAAGGCCTAAAAGGGAAGGCTGTTTTCCTGGGTAATTTTTTTCCCCTTTTTTTTGTATTTTCTCTTTCTTTGTTTCTTTTTTTTTCTTTTCCTTATTTTCTTCTCATTTCTTTATTTCTTTTCTTTCTTTGATTTTTCACTCCAACATTGATTTACATTCATTCCATCATTTTTCATATTTTTCCTTGTTTCACTTTTTAATATATACATTTAATTTTTAAAAAGACACTTAGATTACACAAATGTTACATTAAAAATGTAGGGGATTCCCATATGCCTCACTGCTTGACCTTCCATTACATTCCAACATCAACAACATCCTTCATTATTGTGGTATATTTGTCACAATTGATGAATACACATTGGAACATTGCAACTAAGTGTGGATTACAGTTTACCTTATAGTTTAAACTCTATCCTGCAGAATTTTGTAAGTTATGACAAGATATATAATGGTCTGTATCTTTCATTGCAATGTCATTCAGTACAATTCTGATGTCCCCAAAATATCCCCATATTACACATATTTCCCCCTCTCCCTCTCCTCAGAATATACAGTGGCCATTGTATCCACATCAATGATAAAAGTTTTTCCATTACTAAAATAATTATAAGTATATAGTAGAATGTCAGTAAGTCTACTCTAGTCTATCTTCCATTCCCCAATCCTGAGGATACTAGGATGGTGATGCCTACTCTGCCTCTAATTGAGAGGGGGCTTAAATCCCATGGGGCTGATGGATGGGACTATCCTGCTTGCAATTGTAGACTCTCTGTGTTCCTTGGGATGGACATTGTCCTTCATCATCTCCTTGTTAGCTGTCCTCAGTGAGTCCAAAGAACTGGAGAGTAGGTATTTCAACTTTGTTGAGATTCAGGTCCCAACTGGCACATGGAAAGCCCAAAGGTTTATGTCTCTTGAACAGAAACCTATCAACTCTAATACAGAGAATAGGTTCAAATAGAAGGTACAGAAGAGTCATGGGTTGGGAAATCACAACTGAGTCCAACTCTGTCACACTGGGGAGCATAAATTCCAAAGTAGTGTCCACTGGCAGGGTGCCAAACTCTTGAGCTGTCAACCAAAGCTATAGTGCCTGGATGTCTCCAGAGCCCCAGGAGCACTGCTATTTGAGGCAATATTTACTGTGGCAGTCAATGAGATCCTCCTGAGAAATGCATAAGCATTCATCTGAAATGACCTCTGAACTCACTTTGAAGTCTCTTAGCCATATAAACTCTTTGGTCTTTACCTTTTCCCCATTTTGGTCAAGGTCTTTTTTTCAGTTGCATTGTTAGTTGGTGCTTGGTAGTAATCCCCTGGTACCAGGGAGGCTCATCCTTGGGAGTCATGTCACATGCCAAGGGGAAGAAAATGTGTTTATAAGCTGAGTTTGGCTTAGAAAGAGGCCACACTTGAGCAATAAGGAGGCTTTCTGGAGGTAACTCTTAGGCAATATATAATACTGCCTAAGTTTCAATTTCACAAGAAAAGGTTTATAAGTACAGTCATCACTATCAAGGTCCCGTCAATGGTCCGTCCTCTTTCCCTAATCTTTGCACCTATACTTGCAAGATTCTTGCTGCCCCCTTAGAGAATGTGATAGAGCTCCCCAAGATGGGAATTTAATATTCTTTTCAATTATTGTATGGAACTTCACGCATGGTGACTCTGTACCATGAACAGTTGAACTTATTCATATGCCTTATAGGTATGCTCTAGATGAACCTCCTCCAATGCATCCTCATCACTGATGCCCCTTCCCTGCCACAGTTGTAACCATTCTGAGACCCAAAACTTCTTCAAATAAGAAAACAACAAAACAACCAAATTAAATTAATAAGAAAATAATAATAATGATAGTTGTAAAAATATATAATAAAGTACAAATTTTTAAAAAAAATTGAAATAATAAAAGTAATAAATATTTGTATTATTACTTTCATCACTGTGATATTGGTTATCTTTAACATACAGTGACATTTTCTTCCATTTAATCCCCCAGCGTCTTTTTTTTTTTTTCATTTTATCTTCAAAGAAGCTTTAGATACAGGAAACTCATGTACAGCATATAGAAGATTTCAATATACCCAACATTCTCTCCCTTTTCCCCATTCCCTTAACAATCACATTTTACATGTGAATGGTACATTTGTTACAATTGATGTACAAATATTGAAGCATTGTTACTAACCATGTTCAATGATTTACATTATGGTTTCATTTTGGACCATACACGTCTATAAATTTTGACTAAATTTAACATTCTACATTTTTTATTTTTATCCCTTTATATTTTTATGATTTTTCACTCTTTTATTTATTTTCCTGGATCTTGTATGATTCCATTTCTATTTTTTATGTTTACTATTTTTCTTTTTCTCCTCTTCACTCTTTCCTGTTTTATGTTCTTAATATGTTTTCAAATGATCAAAGACAAATGCTAAGATATAAAATAAGAGTGAATTGTCAAAAAACAGATTTTTACCACACATAAAATTAAAAAAAACCTTAGTGTAGAAACAAAAATATCCATCTGAATAAGTCCATCATTTTAAACATGCCTAGACAGCAACATATAATTACAAGTTATAATAAGAAACAGGAAAACATGGCCCAGGCTAATGAATAAACTAAACAACAGTAAGAGATGCAAAATGTGGTGCAACTAATCAATGATATGCAAATAAATATGTATCAACATAATGAAGTGAAGGAAGAGATGAAGGATATTAAGTAGACAGTAGGGAAACATACTGAAGAAATTCTGAACATACATAGAAAGAAAATGGTTCTGATGGAGATGAATGGCACAATGAAAGAAATCAAAAATACTCTTGAAGCACATAACAGCATATTTGAACAAGCAAGGAAAAGATTAGTGACCTCAAAATAGTACATCTGAAATCAGACAGAGAGCAGAATGGATAGGTAAAAAGATAGAAAAGAGATTCAGTAAATTGAATGACAACAGGAAACAAAAAAACATATGCATAATATTCTTCCCAGAGGGAGAAGAGAAAGTAAAGGGGGCAGAAGTAGTATTGGTGGAATTAATGGCTGAAAATTCCCCAAGTCTTTTGATGGAAATGTATGTACATGTCCAGGAGGTGCAACATACACCAAATAGTATCAAACATAACTGGCCTACAATGAGACACATAAAATTGTCAAATCCTCAAGTCGAAGAGAGAAAACTGAAAGCAGCAAGAGAAAAGAGATCCAGCACACACAAAGGATGCTCGATAAGATTAAATGCTGATCTGTAATCTGAAACCATGGAGGTGAGAAGGCAGTGGTATGACATAGTTAACATTCTAAAAGAAAAAAAAAAACTTTTGGCCAAGAATACTGTATCTAGCAAAGCTGGCAATAAAAATGAGGGAGAGTTTAAAACATTCAAAGTTAAACAGAAAACAAGAGAGTTTGTTAACAAGAAACCTGCCCTCCAGGAAATACTAAAGGGAGTTCTGCATGGTGAAAAGAAAAAACAGAGAGAGAAGGGTGGAAAAGAGTGTAGCAAGGGGTATTATTGGTAAGAATAACTAAGAAGATAAAAAGAGACTTAAAAGCAAAACATGACATATATAAACCTAAAGAAAATATGGCTATTTTAAGTACTGCCTTGGCAGTAATATTGTTCAATGTTAATGGATTAATCTCTTCCTTAAAGACTCATGTATTGGCACATTGCTACAATTGAACAAATATTGACAAATTGCTACTAACCATGGTCAATTGTTTACACTACAGTTTACACTTTGTACCATAAACTTTTATAGGTTTTAACAAAAAGTATAATACCCTGTAAGTGTCATTGCAAAATCATGCAGAACAATTCAAATGCCATAAAATTGTCCTATGTTCCCCCTATTCTTCCCCTCCTCCTTTCCTCAGAACCTATGGTAATCATTAATTTTAAATTTTTAAATAATAATGATCATAGTTGCATTCACTGGTTTTGCGGGCTTGACATTCTGGTCTGTTTTCTTTTATTATGCACTGCTTATGTACTCAAGAAGTTCTTAGCCTTCTATTTGAGAACATAGCAGGACTCCTCAGGATGGGAGTTCAATATTTTCTTGTTTATTATGTGGGTCTCTACCCAAAGAGGTAACACCCTATGAAAAGAAGAACACATTCATATTCCTTAGGAGCATAACCCACGTGCACACTTTCCCAAGTTTTAGTCAGCCAAAGGGATGCTGATGCAAAATACCAGAAATCTATTGGCTTTTATAAAGTGCATTTATTTGGGATGGAACCTTACAGTTATATAGCCCTAAAGAATCCAACTTAAAATTACTTCCTTACTAAATCTGTTGCCACGTTTTGAAAGAAGATGGTTGGTGATGTCTGTGAGGGTTCAGACTTCATCTTTGTCTTAAGGCTACATGGGCACAGCTTCTTCCAATCTTGGCTGTAGGCTGGAGATCTCATTTCTTTCTGGGCTCAGCTCCTCTGTTCTCTTCACAAGGTCAGCTGTAGAATATCAGACTCATCTCTCCTTCCAGGGCCCCTGTTCTGTCTATTGAACTGTCTCTCTTCTTCTGTGTTCATCTCCATGTATCTACTTCTGTGTGTGAGTTTGTTTATCCGCCCACCAGGGGTGGGTCTCAACCCTGCATGACCTAATGATGTGTTCAAATGAAAGCCCTAATCTTGATGTAATCAAGCAAACATAAGTCTCTGAATTTAAGAAAATCAAAAGGTACCATGCCCAGAGAAACAGACTAGTTTACAAACATAATCAGTCCGTCTTTTTGGAAATCATAAATAATATCAAACTGCCATAGTCCACCCTCTGAATTCCAAAAATATATTACAATATTCCAAAACACCTTAGATAGTAATAATGCTAAGTATAAAGCCACATCACAATCAATTTAGAGAAATAAAGTTTGTCTTGGGGCAACACCCCGTCATGATGTAGGCCTTTGAAATTGACAAAACAATTCATCTGCTTACAATATACAAAATGACAAATGAATGATAAGCATTTGCATTACCATATGTTATTTTATTCATGCAGCTTTCTAAAAAAGCTTATTGGTTTAGCATGCAGGAAGTAGGGGTCCAAGCCATCAGTGTCTAAAACTTTCCACAAGTCCTTCCTAGATAACTGCACTTTCCATTCTGACTTACAAATTCCAAGTATAGTTAATTTCTCAAAGGGGCCACTATAGTCTGGGGGATTGATTTGCAGAGGCTTGGAATTTCTGGAATCACTTTAAGTTTTCTTTGTGCCTAACAATTCAGTTATCAGCTTATCTCTTTCCTCTAACATTTTGCTATAAGCTACAAGGAAAAAGCAGGCTGCATTTTCCACATTTAGTTTGGAAATCCCATTGGGTAAATGTCCAAACTCATACTTTTCAATTTCTGCCTTCCATACAACATCAGGAGTCAATCTTGCTAAGTCCTTTGTGACTTTAAAACACGGATCCACTTTCTTCCAGTTTCCAATAATAGTTTCATCATTTACTTCTAAGTCCTCATCAAAAGTTTCTTTAGCATCCATATTCCTATCAGCAGTCTCTTCAAAGCAATGTAGCCCTTTTTTAACAAGCATCTCAAAATTGCTTCCAAAAGTACCCCCTTACCTATTTATAAAACCATTACAGCATTTTGGTAATTGCAAAAGCACCACCCCACACCCAGTATCAAATTCTGTTTTAGTCAGCCAAAGGGGTGCTGATGCAAAGTACGAGAAATCTGTTGGCTTTAAGAGAGTATTTATTTGGGGTGGAAACTTACAGTTATGTGGTCCTAGAGAATCCAACTGAAACTTATTTCCTCATCAAACTTTGTTGCTATGTGTTGAAATAAGATAATGGTCAATATCTGTGGGGGTTGAGCCTTCCTCTTCCTTCTTCCACATTCAAGCCTCTAGTCAAATGCTCTCTGTAGCAGTTTGATATTATTTATGAATTATTCATTTTATGAATTCCAAAAAGAGATAAAGATTATGTTTTTAAACTGGTTTGTTCCTCTATGTGGGATACATTTTGATTTAAATTCAAAGGCTTTATGTTTAATGATTAAATCAAGATTAGGGTGCCAATCAACAACATCTCAGGGTGTGCTGTGTTGAGTACCTGCCCCCTTGGAGGGCTATATAAGTGGACACTCAATCAAGGAGACACACAGAAGTAGATAGACAGAGAAGATACACAGATGATACTGTGGCCCTGGGAAGAGATATAAGCCTCAGAGTTTACAGATATCCTTGTGTAGAGAACAGCAGCTGAGTCCATAAAGAAACCAGCCCCACAGGAATTGAGAAAACCCCGATGGCAGCCAACAGCTGAGATTGGAAGAAACTGAGACCCATGGAGTCTTGGGTGAAGAAGTACCTCTTATGGTATCTTGAGTTGGACTCTTTGGAGCCTTGTAAGCTTTTACCCCAAATAAATACCCTTTATAAAAGCCCACAGATTTCTAGTTATTTAATGTTACTGTGTCTTCAGCTCTGTTTGGTTCTTTTTCATGATCTTCATATCTGTATTGATATTCTTTCTATGTTCATCTATTGCTTTTCTGAGTTCTTTTCTCAATTCTTTGTTCATCTTTTCCTTTATCTCTTTTACCATATTTAGCACCATTTTATAAAAATCTTTATCTAGAAAGTCTCAGGTCTCTACCTCCTCATTGATATTTTCTTTTGCTTCAATGTTCGCTTTGGCCTGAGTCATTACTTTCTGTTTCTTTGTATGTTTTTGTTTGTTTGTTTGTTTTGTTTTGTTTGGGCTTCTGCTTTTATTTTAAGTGGCTTCACTTTGAGCAGTTAAGCTGAGTACTAGTATTAGATCATTTCTTGTTGACCAGCAGAGAGATCTGGGTTCTTTGTGGAATAAAGAATTAGGGAAAAGTTTTGGACTTCTCGATCTTGGAGAAGGTGAGCATTAATGAAGAAATGATTTTCTTCAAGATGGAAGGAGAAGTGGGAGAGGAAAATGTAGGATGATATGAGGTCACCAAACAGAAAAGATTGCAAATCAACCCGAGGTACCTCATTACAGAAGAGAGAACATTATGGAAAATTTATGAAACACACTATGTTTGCACAGAGAAAATAAAATGCAATGAACAGAATGAAAAGCTTTGCTAGTGTTACCATGATTTAATTTTGTCTCCACAGAGGTGACATATGGAAAATACAAGTCACATAATGAAAGGACTGATAAGCTACCCACTACCCCTTTTCATTTTATAAAAAGAGCATTTTATAAAGTACTTTGTTTCTTAGAAAAAAGCATAAAAACAAATGGGAATAACAATTATTTAAAAAGAAATATACAATTAAGAAAGAGAAACTTCAAATTGCTGAACTAGTTCTGGGAATGTTTCATTAAAATAAATTTTAAAACATGAAACTTTAACTGAAAGAATGAGATGAACTCTATGTGGCATGTCTAATTTTTCTAAAAACATCCATATAAGTTACAAACAAATAAAGCCAGAAGCACTAAGAGAAAAATACAAGAATGCAAAACAACTAAACAGGGACTGGCAGGATGGAAGATGAAGGAAAACTCAGAAGTGTACATAGTGGACTTCACTCTTGGGTGGCCCTCAAATTGCTTTTTTTAAAAAAAATATATATATATGTTTTATAAGATGCTTAGATTACATAATCATTACACAAAAATTATAAGGATTCCCATGTTGCCCATCTCCCACACCTCCCATAACATCCAACATAAACATCTTTCATTAATGTGGCTCATCACCTGTAATGGATATACACATCTTGTGGCTTTGCCACTAAGCATGGGCCATAGTTCACATTGTAGACCCCACTCTCTCCTACACAGTTCTGCATGGTATATGCTGATGTAAAATGCCCTATATGTGGCGTTGTAATGTTACTCAGGATAATTCCCAAGTCCTGAAAAAGCACCTATATACAATTGCTTTTCCCTTCCCTGCCCCAAAAGTGTCCATTGGCCACTGGTTCCACATCTATGTTGTAATTTCTTTCATTGCTTGAATCACATTATGTCTAAAACAGAATACCATTAAGTCCACTCTACTCTATAGTTCTTCCCCCAATCCTGAGGAGTTTAGGATGGTGATATCAACTTCACCTCCAAGTGAGAGGGGCCTTATAACCCATGGATATGGTGGATGGGATTATCCTAC
>JAQZBX010059720.1:0-17455 GCA_029593785.1 Cabassous unicinctus
TGTAAACTATAATGTAAACTATAATCCACACTTAGTGGCAATGCTCTAATATGCGTTCATCAATTTTAACAAATATGCCACCCTAAAAAAGGATGTTGCTAATGTGGGAAAGTGTTGAAGGTATAAGGAGTGGAGCATCTGGGAACCCACTATATTTTTATGTAATATTTATGTAATCTTAAAGCATTTAAAAATGTATTTAAAAGAGAATTAGTCAATTTTCTTTCACTTCTATTTTTTGGCATTGTTTAAGCAGGATTGATGTTAGTTCTTTCTGACATGATTGGTATTCACCTGTGAAGTGATCTGCTCCAGGGCTCTTTTTAGTTGGGAGGTTTTTGATGAGTAATTCAATCTCATTAATTGTGATTGGTCTGTTAAGTCCATCAATTTCTTCTTTCCTCAATGTAGGCTGCTTGTGTGTTTCTATGAATTTGTCCATTTCATCTAAGATATCCATCTTGTTGGCATACCATTTTTCAAAGTATCTTTTTATGATACACTTTATTTCTATGGGACCTGTGGTGATATTACTTGCCTCATTTTTTATTTTATATATTTGTATCTTCTTTTTATCATGGTTAGTCTACATAAAGATTTGCAAATTTTAATAATCTTCTCAAAGAACCAGCTGGTTTTGTTAATTTTTTTTTTCAAATTAATTCATTTTAAAGAAACTTTAGATTACATAAATGTTACATAAAAATTTAGGGGGTTCCAATATGCCCCACTCCCTACACTTTCCCACATTAACAGTATCCTTCATTAGTGTGGCACATTTGTTACAATTGATGAACACATATTGAATCATTGCCACTAACTGTGCATTATAGTTTACATTATAGTTTGTACTCTGTCTTGTACAATTTTGTAACATATGACAAAATATAATAATGGACTGTATCCATCATTGCAACATCATTTAGGACAATTCCAATGTCTTAAAGATGTCCCCATATTGCATCTATTTTCCCTCTCCATCCCCTCAGTATCTCTGGTGGCCATTGCCTTCACATCAATGATAAAAATGCTTCTTTTCTTAGAAAAATAAGGCTATAACAGAATAATACTAAGTCTACTTTAGTCCATTCTTCATTCCCCAATCTAGAGGATTTGGATGCCTATACTGCCTCTAATTGAGAGAGGGCTTCGATCCCATGGGGGCAGATGGATGGGACTATCTTGCAGACTCTTTATGTTCCTTGGGATGGGCATTGTTCATCATCTCCTTGTTAGTTGTCCTGGGTGAATCCAATGAACTGGAGAGATGGTGTTGCAACTCTGCTGAGGTTCAGGTCCCAAGTGGCACATGGAAGGACCAAAGCTTTAAGTCTCTTGGACATACACCTATCAAGGATAATACTAATTATAGGTTCAACAGAAGGGGCAGAAGAGCCATATGTAGGTAAACCACAAATGAGTCCAGCTCTGCCACACTGGGGAGCATAAAATTCAAAGTAAGGCCCACTGTCAAGGTGTTAAACATTGTCTGCCCTGCCTACGGTATCTATATGTCTCTAGAGCCCTCAGGAGCCCCACTAATTAAGGCACCATTTACTGTGGCAGTCAATGAGATCTTGCTAAGATATACATAAACATAACCTCTGGAATGGCCTCCCAACTCACTTTGAAATCACTTAGTCATAAGAACTTATTTGTATTTACCCTTTCCCCCTTTTGGTCAAGGTAATTTTCCAGGTGCATTGCTAGTTGGCACCTGATAATAATCCCTCAGTGCTAGTGAGGCTCCTTGTCGAGAGACATGTCCCACACTGGGGGTAGGGTAGTGCCTTTATACGCTAAGTTCAACTGAGGAAGGACAAGTTTGAGCAACAAGGAGTCCCTCAGAAGGTAACTCTTAGGCAACATATAATACTAGGCTATGTTTTAATTTCAAAAGAAAAGTTTCATAAATATCATAATCAATTTCAAGGGTCCAACACATTGGTCCATCCTTCTTCACTATTCATTGCCCCTGTATTTGGGGGTTTCTTGCTGTTCCATTAGAGAATGTAGCAGAGCTTCCCAGGATTGTAATTCAATATTCTTTTGGTTATTGCGTGGCTCTTTACTACTGTGACAATGCCCCTTGATAACATGAACGCATTCATATACTTTGAAGGCATGCCCCATGTCAGCCCAGGCCATATATCCCCCTATCACTGACAAAATCCAGTTCTTGACAGGCCATGTTTGCTCCCAAAAGTCTGTACCATACCGGTTCTGACTTGACACAATTCTTGGGTTTCTTTGACTTGTGTCTTATCCTTTTAACTTATTTCTGGGTTTTACCAACTGCATCTGAATTTCTTTGGCATATAAGGACTCCAGTCTTATAGATTAGAATCAACCCTGATTAAATTTGGTCTAATCTGAATGGTTTATTCAAAATTCCTAATCACAAATGTGTTCAAACCTTAACTAATGATAATATTTTCAAAAGTCCCTGTTTACAAATGGATTGACACTTGCAGGAATGAAAATTATGACTCGAACTTACTTAGATGGGGGACATGATCTAATCCCCAGAAACACTCTCAGCTTGAAATTAAAGAGCTAGAGGTGGGACAAAATGAAACAAAAATGAGGTCAATGAAGAACCATGGACATAGAGGTCAGGGAAGAAGAGATTTCCTCAGTTTGAGAGAGAGGGCCTTATATGCAACATGTGCATAGGGCAGGGATTGTGCCCAGTATTTGGGAGGAGCACGGTCACAGCACCAGTGATTGGGAAGTATGCTGCTACTATAGCAGTTGCACAGGCAAAGCAACAAACCACAGTTAATCCTCAAACCTTGGAAAAGAATGGAGTTTGTCCTGCTATGTTTTGTACTTTTTTCGGCCTTGTGACCTCAGTCCCCTTCCAATTTGTTCATTCAGAAATGGAAATGTCTTTTCTCAACCTCTCACTTGGATGCATAAAGCATCCAAGAAAAGTGGATGTATTACAAGCAGATGAACAAAGACAAATATGACAGCATAATTCTAACTGGTAATGAAGATAAAAAATGTATATAGAATTACACTTGATACAAATAACTTACACAAATGAAGATAAATTAGAGTATTGAATCACGTGAAAGTGGGAATGATTCATCATCACAAGATACATACTACAAAAACATTTAATGAACCTTTGAGGGAAATATATGGCATACTTTGAAAATACAGACCTATACATATGAATGAAGAGCACCAGAAATGGTAAAAAAAAAATCACTAAATATATGATAGTTTTTATTCTTCATATATATGTAAAATGATATATTATCATATGAAGGTAGACTGAGTCAAGTTAAATATCTATAAGCTCTAAATCAACAAACAACTTTAGAAAGTAATATATATATAGCTACAAGCCAACAGAGGATAAAATATACTTAATCAATCCAAAAGAAGACTGAAAAAGTGGAACTAGAGAACAAAGAATAGATGGATCAAAAAGAAAACAACAAAAATGTTTTATATATTTGACACTTAAATACATCAATAATTACAAATAATTTAAGTAGTAAAACACCACAATTAAAAGGCAGAAATCATACGTAAGATTATGTATAGGTCCAAGTCTATGCTGCCTTCAAGAAATTAACTTTAGTATAAACACCCATGAATGATACACTTCCACAAAATTTTTTAAAAAGTAAAAGGATACATAAAATTATACGTGCTAACACATTTTTTAGAAAGATATAGTGGTAAGATTAATAACAGAAGATGTAGACTTTGAAGCAAACACCAGCCATAAAAGATGTTATTTCATATTTATGAAAGAGTCAATTTATCAAGATGACATATACTTACTAAACATTAACACAGCAAAAAGAAAAAGTGCTTCAAAAAATGTAAAACAAATGGACAGAACTATTAGTAGAATTTAGACAAACGAACAGTGAGATTCAGAGATTTCAATACACCTCTATTATTTTGATATGGGAGCTCAAAGAGAATATTTTGTACAGTTTCAGCATTTTAGAATTTGTGCAGACTTCCTTATGGCCCAGAATATGGTAAAATTTAGTAAATTATCAATGTTCATTTGTAAAGAAAACATATTTTGCACATTTTGGATATAGTGCCCCATGAATGTCAATTTTGGCAATATAGTAAATTACACACTCAAATCTTATATTAATCCTTAATTTACACTTTCTTTTATCAGTTTTAGTGAGCCATACCTTGAACCTTAATTATGATATTTTTCAATTTCTCCATTTTCTTTTAATGTACAGTTTTTATATTGCCATGTTATATAAAGATGTTTGCACAATGCTATGCCACCTCACTTTAAATAGATATTTCAAAATGAACTCTCTACAATTTACAGGAAATGATCACCATTCCCTTTCAGGCATTGGCCTTTGAACTGAATTGTACATTACATTATTATTTACATATGACCAGACACACAATACATTTTTGGTATATAGTCAGGACATTTGTTTTTAGAAAATTTGTTGGTTTATAGAAAAAATCATGCAGAAAATAAAGAATTCTCTTATATTGTACTCCCCTCATATGAACACCTGCATTACTGTAGTATCTTTGTTAAAGTAGATGAATATATATTATTATAATTGGACTATTAACCATAGTCATAATTTACATTAGGGTTCACTGTGTTGTACAATACTAGGTCATTGTTAATTTTTAAATTTTTATCTAGTAACCATTATTACCTAAACTTTCCCATTTTAATCACAATTCATTTCTCTAATTACAAATATGGTTTACTGTATAAGTGCAGATTCATATATGATGTAGCATACACTGGTGTGGTTTAGTGCAAATGACATATAATAAAAAATATGCAAACAAGATAACTGTTTGCAAAGATTACAATTCATCCACTATCAATATATCAGTGCCTATGATACCAGTCTAAGAAGAAGCAATTCCAATTTCAATGAATGACATATGTGGCCCCAAAAAATCCTAAACTGTAATATTTTAGTGATTTTCTGTGAAACAAAGTATGTTTTGGAAATTTATTTATCCACTATGGAAAAGTATTTTCAGCCATTAGGGAGTTCTGCTCCTAATTCAAAGATTATTTGTATGTGTTATCGATGTTAATATATGTGACATATATAAAACAATCAATATAAATACATAATTTCATTGTTTCATCAGCTTAGCATATTGATAAGTGGATTTAGAAGTATTATAAGGTGGAGATAAGAAATACTTACCTCACTTTTTAAGAAAAGTAATTCTTATTTAAAATATGTTCTTTCCTTATTATGAAATATAGGGAAATATATTTGACCTCAATTACCATCTACACCTTCCTCAGATACTTATATTTTATTCTGAATAAAATAATTAATGTAGTTTTATGATTAGCTTTGAGATGTGAATATAAACATTTTGGATTATTTTAACTGTGTGATGAATATTTCTGACTCCTAAAGTACAAAACTAGACAAAGGAAAGTTGACATACTGTTTACATTTTCTAGAACTCTCTAATATTAAAGAAAAATGAATGGAAATGGAACTATTTAGCAAAAGACACAAGGCTTTTGCTGTGATGTTTCAGGTATCAGAGATCAGAGAACATTCATTTTTTTGAGGGAAAAGACTCAAATTAAAATACAATTGTGCTGTATTATTATGTTGACACATAATATAATGAATGTCCTTGAAAATTCAAATCATGTCTCTGAAAGTTGGAAATAAGCAAGAAATTTAACTTTGAGGCATTTTCAGCTCAGCCCATTAAAGTGGGATTGTCTTGAAATAATTATCCTAACATTTTCTTCGATAAAGCTTTCTGTTAATAATTCTCCTTAAAACCTCCTTTATCTGTTTGTTTCTAAGACTGTAGATTATAAGATTCAAGAAAGGAGGAACTATAGAAAAGAGTACAACATTGATCATGTCCTGAATTGTAGGTGAGCTGGAGGTTGGCTTCACATACACAGCAGCAGCTGAGCTGAGAAAGACGGTCACCATGAGAATGTGAGGGACACAGATGGAAAAGACCCTTCCTCATTCTGCTCTATTTGGAAATTTGAGCACAGTAGAAAATACATGAGTATAAGACATGGTGATGAAGGTAAAGTAGCCACGACCCATCAGCACTGCTGAGGATAAGAATTAAAATTTCGTTGTTTAAGATCTCAGAGCAAGAGAGCTTCAGCAGAGAGGGGACATGACAGAAGAACTGATGGACCACGTTGGATTGACAGAAGGGCAGTAGGAATGTGTTTCCAGTGTATAATCCTGAGTAGGTCACACCACTGAGTAAGGTGGTCAGTATCATCTGGACACAGACCCTGTTCATGGTCACAGAGTAGTGGAGGAGCTGGCAGATGGCTACATAGCAGTCAAGGGCCATGATGATGAGGAACAGCAGTTCTATACAAGCAAACAAAAACACAAGGAAGATCTGAGCTGCTTATCCAACCATGGAGATTGCACTGTTGTCAAACAGGATGATGATACATGCCTTAGGAACAGTGACAGAAATGTAGCCCATGTCCAAGACAGACAGATTCCTTAGAAAGAAATACATGGGGGTTATGAAGAGTCTGGTTGATGGTGGTTACTGTGACAATAAGAAAGCTGCCCATCAGAGTAGCCAAGTACATCAGTAGGAACAGCATGGCATGTAAGACTCTGAATTCCCACACGTCAGAAAGTCTTGTGAGCAGGAATTCAGTCACCGTGGTAGAATTTGGCATTTTTAGCATAATTTGCTGTGGATGTGGAGAAACAAAGGCAGATAATACCTAAGGAAACAGGCAAAATGTACATGAGGAAAGAAATTAGCCTAAGTACATTTACAGGCTCATGTTTATTTAATTTCTCCTCTGTATTGGTTGGTAATAAAACAGAACACAATATTGCCTCATCTTTCTTTAGTCTCCCTGCTTCATACCTTATATTTATGGGAGTTTTAACATTAAAATGTAATCTTTATCCCTTATATTTTTGATGTAACATATATGTAATCTAAAGCTTCTTCAAAAATAAAAAAAAAATTAAAAAATGAATAAAATCTAATCTTTATTAGCTTGTGCTAATATTTGCATGTATTTCAATTATATATTGGAAGTAAAATGCATATATTGGAGTTCAAAGATTTGTCTGGAAGATTTATTGAGTTTATATTGCTAATTTCTATATAATAGATACTTCAGAAATGTTCTCTAAATGTTAACACATATCATTAATTCATGACCAAACAGAATCTGAATAGTGATAAGGAACTGCTCTTTTAAAAGAGCCTCTCTTAAATTACAAGTAGTTATAATCCATTATGTGACCTCCAGGTGGGAAAATTATTTTACCTCTATTTTTCCACTATCTCCTTTGCTACTCCTTTCATTTGGAAAATCAACTTTAAGAAATTCTTTCTCTCAAATCAAATTTATTCTGGCTACATATGTCTTTTTGCAGCAATTTTATACATGTACTATCTATATTTTAAAGTTTTTGGTCTTTAATCTCTCCTTTCTCTCTCTCTCTTTATCCCTCCTCCCACTTCTCCCCTTTTCTCTTAAGTATTTTATTACATCCTTTATGGCTTCATTTTGATTGTTCCTTGGCCTAAAAACCATAATCAAATGGAATGATATTAGCACAAGATTTTATTTATTCAGATTGTCCTAGGTAGTTTACTTCATTATATATTATATTCTGTAATTATAATTGCAATTACAAATATGTCATTAATATACACAAATTACATTGAAAAAAGCTGGGTCACTGGAAGATCAAGAGTACTTAGAAAGCAATGACTACGTAAATGGCAAGTATATCTTCTAGGCTACTTATATCTGCTCAGATGGCACAGTACCTCTTGGTGCATTTCCTCCTCCAGTGCTCCTCATCCTCCAGAGCTTCACTACTTTGCCCCTTGCTCAGGCTGACCATGTATTTTTGTGGTTACATCCCAGCCACCAAGTACTGCAAGAGTCTCTATTCAATCACAGTGATGCAGAGCTGAAACATCACTCCATTTATTTCCATCTTGAGTACAAAGTGGACAATTAGATTTTTTCTAACCCATTTTCCATAACGCTCTATATTTTTATATTTCCCAGCCCTGCCCTAGAGTATGCAATGACCAAATCAGGACAATCTATTAAATCATTATTTTAAACAATCCTGAGTATAAATATTTGTTTTTATAGTATCTTCACCACACTTTTATATCTATTAAAAAATCCTTGGGGAGCAGGTGCAGCTCAGTGGTTGAGCAGTGCTTAGTATGTATGTGGTTCTGGGTTCAATCTCTAGTATTGCACCCTCCAAAAATCCTAAGTGATATTGCCATACTAAGATAGAAACTCATATAATATAATTCCTATGTATTTTTACTCATATTATCTCTAGTCTTAAGGTGCATGGAACTATTGGTGGAATTTGGGTACATGGCTTAGAACCTCTCCATTTTGTTATAAAATATTTAAGATCATCTTAGACCTAATGCATGGCATAATTGAAAATTCCTGACAAAATTCTCCAAGAAATTCCTACCTCGTTAATTAAACATTTCAAATGGAAAATATCTAGAAATAATAAAAACAATTTTAAAACACATTCTTGGGGGCAATTACTGGAGGAGGTGAAGTTCTGCTTGACTTTTTGTTTCCATTTGTACTCCTTGAATTTCCAACTATAAGCATTTCTGGCTATTAAAATCTATTTCAATATTTTAAGGACTAAAATTCGACAAGGAATAATGACCTTACTGAAAATGTCATGAATTGATTTATTTATTAATGTATCATTTAATTTCAATACAGTTTATCTTCATGATTCTAGAAAATAGGAAAAATGGCTTTAATACATTTCTTTGAAATTAGGATAAATAGATATTATTTGTTGGACTCTATTTTTTAATAACACCCTCAAGTGGCTAAGATGAAATATGTTGAATCTTCTGTTTTGTGTAAATACTGTTATATATACCCATAAACATGAACATATTTCAGAATTTCAGTAAGCTGTGATATGAAGAGAGTGGGTTCTTTACATTTGCAAAATATATGGATTATTGATGATGAATGAGTTAATGGCTGTTGTATGTACAGCTAATTCCTTGATAACCTTCCTTTTCATAACTGTTAATGTTAGTGGTAAATAATTATGCATTTTGCATCCTTCACGGAAAGGATTGCAGGGTCCTATTTTAAATACATATTAAACTCTAAAGTACACCAAATATTTTCCTTGATTGGTTTAAGCTACCTATTTTCCATAATGACTTGATATCCTGGAAAATACTTGTCAAATGAAGTATTTATGTTTCACCTTCAAATTCACACTGCTAATGGAACACTTGCTGTGTCCCCACTTGCCATTGTTTCTTGACTTCCTTTTTTATCATGACCAATGTAATTAATTTTAACACCAAGAATCTTTACAAACTCCTACAAGGCAGGGAAAGTATCACTTTCAGACTAATTTCCTGCAGCAAGGTTATTTTGCTCCTTTTTGGTGTTCCTAATTTAAGACCCTCAAAATGGTTCATTATGTAGTTTTTGCTCTTCTTGTTGTTTTATTACAAACTGTTTATTGACAGCATATAAGATCAACTTGATTAAAATGGCTAGTTCAATATTTATAAGTGGCTCTATCCTAAGCTGTGACTTTTCTTTCTGTAGCTTGAGATATTAAAAATAGTTAATTAATTCAATGTCTAATCAGACTATCACTACCATATTGTAGAAATGCAATGGGCTTTCAGTGTTTTAGTTTCTTGGATGATAAATCAAATACTATACAGTAGGTTGTTGTAAACAACAGGAATTGATTGGCCTACAGTTTTGAGGCTAGAAGTCCAAAATCAAGGCACCAGCAAGGAGGTGCTTCCCTCCCCCTGCCCCAGATGACTGACTTTCTGAGTCTTGCTGCAGGTACTCTTTGGTCCTTTGCTTTTCTGTTATGTGACACTGCGCATAGTGGTCTGTCCTAGCTTCTCTCTCCATCTGACTTTAACTCTGCCTATAAATGACTCTAGTAATCCAGAATGAAGCCAGAACTTGATTCATTGGGACCAGGGCCACACCTTAACTGAAGTAACATCGTGAAGAGATCTTATTGACAATGGGTTCATACCCACCAGAATACTGAGCAATACCAGGAACACGTCCAAACTGGGGTATACAATTCAATCCACCACATACCATTTAAACACTGAGTGAATATTTCTTATTTTGTGACATTCAGCAATAAACTTTGGTATCCAACTTGAATGTCCACATGGCACTTTTGCAGAGTTGTAATGTCTTGGCCTTCAGAGAAAAGATATACTTTGCACGCTAATTTTGCCATTTATTGCCTTGTAGCACTGGGAAGACTCTCAAACATCTGTTAACCTTAATTTCCTTATCAATAAAATATGTAGCAATACCTAACTTATAAACTTGACATTTGTAAAACATTTCAATGGCGAGGGAATCAAATGGTATCTATGTTGAAAAAAGTGTATAAATATGAAAGACAAGTCACTGACAATATGATGAAGCAAATGTCTCTTCAGCATTTATACTTATTCCATATTAAATATACATAGTGTTAAGCAAAAGAGAAAGGAAAAGGAAAACTCAATGGTTGGCATTTACTATTACATTTTATGTTTCAAGTAGTATGACAATATAAAATCAATGTAAAATATTGAAAATGAAATATTATTGGAAAATAGGGACCATTCCCTTACCTCCAGACTGTCAGGTACCAGGAGGTTCCCTTGTTCAATAAAGTTTTCTTAGAGTGGCTAGAATGTTTTAAGGGTGCTTTCATCCCTCAAAATATAAATGCAAATTATTTGCTGAGTTTTCTGCACAGGCTTGACAGATGCATTTATCACCCTGAAGAATTGAAAGAATTTCTTAATTAGTATATTTCTTCATTAATATATTCGCTCACATAGCCATCTAATTCTGACTTATTTATAATTATCTCAATATTTCAAAATATTTTTGGGTGGCTTTTATGCAAACACTGGTCGAGAAGCCATGGAATGAATAATGAACAAATGCCTACATACTCTTTCATGATATCTTATGACAAAGTCCTAGAATTTCACCTGAAAATAAGACATTATGTTAGAATATTTTTGATGTAAAGGATTCACTGATTCATTTTGAATGATTGGAACTTTCTTTGGTGTAGGTTGTCAAAGAAAAAATAATAGGCAAATATTTGTAAAATTATTAATTGAATATCAACATTATGGATAAATCATTATTTCCACTTTGTAGATAAATAAAATCCCCCACTACATTTATTTAAATATAAATGGAAATTAGCATTCTGCATACTGAAGCTCTGGGTGGCATGTAGGGACACCCTTCCTCTGCATGCATTGTGACACTGGCTTCATCCATTGTTGATATATGTTCATTCTTCACTTCCATGAGGAACTAACAATTCTCCTGAAAGTTTTGAAATGAAATATTTTAATGCACACACACAAAAAAGGAATCATCGGTCTCAATATGAAAATACCTTCCCTATCTACATTTTCTATTAGCAGTGTTTCTCACCAAATAAGTGAACAGTGCAGGAAAGAAGTATGGGTGATTCAAGGAGTGAGTTAAAGGACAAGGAAAAAAGAAACTAATAACAAAAATACTTACATGATATATTGTCTTCTTATGCCAGCAAGTCAGGGTTTCTGGGAAGGGTTCAATCCTGTTTCAGGAGCCAACAGGAACAAGTAGGCAAATTTATTAACCAACTGACATCCTGAGAGGAATTATTCTGTTTTATAACAAGTGTTTCTATATTTAGTTTAAGATGGCATTTGGGAAAATCCATGGGAGCACAGTCCTTGGCCTATATAATAGACATTGCCCAGAGGTAATTTCTGGATAATTGATTCTAGATAATGAAAGAAGCAGACTTAAATAAAATCTGTGCATATATAGAACTTTTGTATATCAAGAAATATTAGTAAATTGAATTTGTAAAGGAATTGGTGAAGATTAATTAGGCAATAATTAAAATAGAAATAAAACTGCAATTTTCCCAATATCACGATAGAGGGAGAAGAGCATCCCATCTGTCAAATGATTTGTGTTTATCTGTGTTAGCCCATCTATGGTATTGTTAAAGAATTGATGAAAGGTGACTGCTTCTGGGACAGCTGAGAACTGAGTGCAGATAGTGGTGGCAGTGCTGATGAAATTCCTTTAAATGATTGAAAGGCAAATTAAGAACCCTTGCAACTTGTGGAGGGGGATTATAATTGAAGCCAAAAATAGACTCATTTAAAGGTTGGGAGGAAAACCTAGGGAGAAAGTTGCTTTGAGATACAATGTCTTTGTAAAACATCAGATGTATAACAGAGAAACTATGAAGAGACATGCATGTGCCAGGCAGCATACATGTTCATAAAAGACTTGAGAACATCCTAAGCTTTCTCCTTTTGCTTATCTATAGGCTCAAAACACAGGAATTCAAGATTAAGGCAATTTTTAAAGATCCCCAACCTAGCAAAAAAATTGAAAAGACCAGGAGAGCTTTTTCTGTTTTTCTTCTTCTTCTCTTTCACCCTGGCTTCAGTTGTTTAAAAGAATCTCTGCCATAGTACTAGCTGACCACAAATTAAAGGAGCAGAGATGTCAAAAACACACACAACAAACATAGCACTGTACAATGAAAACAGTTAACTCTAATATAAACTATGGAATACAATTAGTAATATAATTATAATAATGTTGTTTTAGCAATCATTTCAAAAATACCACACTAATGAAAAATGATAATAATAAGGAAAACTGTGTGTGATGGGGTTATAAGAGATCTCTGCATTTTCTAAATGATTTTTCCATAAACCTAAAACTTCTCTCTAAAAAAATAGACTTAATGAGCAACTATTGTCACCAAGATGCAATGTAAGACACCCTGGTGAATATATCAAGTCAGAAACAGTGAAAAAAAATGCAGAATAAATTTTCTGAAAACATTGTAAGGTGATCAAGCCTCAAGAACAACTCAACAGATGCTGAATTAGGAAAAGAAATCTAAATTTCCTTGGAATACTTCAGGAAAAATTCATCCCACTGGTCCCCTCTACCAAATTCTTATATGCATTGAAGTTTGTGTGATTCATAGGAGAGGTTTGGTGGCACAGGTGCATTTAAAGGCAGCTGTCTGAGTCCTGACTGAACAATGGTGGCAGCTTGAGGACCTGCACATCCAATAAGGGTCCCTGAAGGCAGACTGACTATCAAGGGTGGCTGTGTGTTCTGCACACATTCCAGCTAGAGACACTATAGCCTGAATAGTTCTCCTATATGAATATATTGGGCAACTTTGTTAAACAACCTCAACTGGCTCGAGAAAAGGTGGACTCAGGGCATAAGTCTGGGTTCCTGAAATTAGAAGTAATGGGGCAGAAAGTCAATGAAGTAATGGGTTCTAAGCCATAGAGCAGTCACCCTGCTGAAAGCTGGAATGAGAAGGCAAACCAGAGGGAGTGGAGTTGAGCTGATTCTAGCTATAAGAGTGGGGGGAAAACTGTAATTAAAACAAAAAACATAGCCCAGAACCCATGGAAGAGAAGCTGAGGAGAGGAACTTATTTTCTGGAAGGGAAACAGTCACACATATTGGGTAATTTTTGAAAGCCACCAGACTTGCAAGGGAAAGTAGTGTAAACTGGGCTAAGTTTTGTTAGGAGCCTCATCACAGAATGTATCTTCAATAAAACCTATGGTAAAAGGGAAAATCTGATATCCAGTGTTAGCAAATCAAAACAATCAAATACCAAACTTTAACAAAAATTCACAAAAGAGTCAAAGAAACAGGAAGAGATGGCCATTTAAAGTGACAAAATAAAACAATATAGGATATTTAGATTTTGGAACAAATGATCAAAAATAATTAGTCATATCTATACAAGTTCAATGAGTTAAAGGAAAGGGTGTATAAAGAACTAAAGGAAAAGAAGAAGTATATAAAAGGTATCAAAATGAACATTTCTGGATGAATAATGCAATACATATAGTAAAAATACTCTTGAGGGATTCAAGAGCAGAATTAAAAAGACATTTAAAAATCAGTGAACTAGGAGAAAAGATGACTGAAATATTTCAGCCCAAGGAGCAGACAGAAAAAAGAATGAAAAAAACTGGGGCAAATCCCAAGGGGCATGTGGGACAACATAAATGTTACCAATGAATGCATTATGGGAATCTCAGAAGGAAAAGTGAACTAGAAAGTGGAAAAAAGGTTAATTGAAAAAAATAATGGCTAAAGACTTCCACAAATCATATAAAGCTTGGAGGTGAGAAGGCAGAGGTATGGCATTTTTAAAGCATAGATAGAGAAAAGTGCTGGCCAATAATTTTATGTCTGGTAAAACTATTTTTCAAAAAATTATGGAAACATCCTTGAGGGCTGAGAGATGTGGCATTTGAATCCTCCAGTATCCCAGCAGGCAGTGCAGTCTAGAGATGCTGACAAAGGACACTAGGAGCAGTCGCAGCTGCCTTCCCAGGAGGTCCTGTGGCCGACATTGCCAAAATGCTTTGGAGTTTGTAACTGAACGTAAGTCCAAAATAGGTGAGACTGTAAAAACAGAAGTTGCAGCAAGGGGGATTAGTACCAAAGCATCAACAAAAAAGACAACCAGAATTAGTGGAAGGAAATCCTGTTTTTGTTTCCCACGGAGCAATATTTCATGCAGATGATAGCACATAAGCAAGTGTTGACTCTGTATAACCCCTAAGAGTTTGTCGTAAAGTTCAAAGTGTGTTTTGTCATAGAGCTGTTCTTTCCTGTCACTATGATGTGATAGAGAAATTCCGTCTCCAAGTTTGGGAGCAAATCCAGAGGAAAGCTTTAGGAAGGAAAGACGTTGTTGCTACTCTTCTTCCAACAAAAGGAAGAACAGGATAAAAGATTAAAGGAACATTGCTCAGAAATTTTATTTTCTAAGCAGTCGTTTCAACCAGCTCTAGGGCTTTAGTGAGGTTCAATTAAACTTCGCACAACACCTAAGAAAACAGATCTGTCTGCTCAGGGCCTAATTTACTAACTAGGAGTGGTGTGCAATGCAGCCCTAATGCTTCCTATGCTGGGGAATGTGGGATCGCTAGTATGGCTCTATCTCTATGTGAGAGTGAATCAAAAATTAGTGGCCACTTGTATTTTAGGTCTTAATCACAATGGCTTTACTTAGAACATGAGCAAGGATTTCAGTTGACTTCTGAAGTCATTTTATATTCAAAACATCATGAATATGGACTGCCTTTGTCTCTCACTCCTTTAACATGCTATAAACTGTTGAATGATTTAATATAATTGCAAATATAGAATATATATTTTAAATTGCTATAATTTTATTTAAAGGACTCTAGCAAATTATGTTATAGACAGCAAGGATGCTTCTGAGTGACACTTATGCCATTATTTGAAGAAATTATTTTTAATCTATATCTATTGCACAAAAGACTTTAGTGACAAAAACATTTGTTATTTTGTCATCTTTTTTCTAGTTTGCTTTGATTTTAAGACCTTGTGTCTGTCAAAGTTAAAGGCATAAAAGAGTAAACTGACCAGCCTAAAAATGACAAATACATTTATTTCTTGGCTACAAGCATCAACATTACTGTGTAAATTATACCTTCTCCTCTAGTACCATAAACAGGTGCCATGGTGTTTCTAAAATAAGAGTTTTACAGTTAAGGTGTGGAGGTTTAAAAAAGCATAAGGCACTGAGGGATCATGCTTATCCAAGGGTCTCACAGAAGATACAGGACATATTTGCTTCATCCAGTGAACTACAAAATAAGTAATGGTCCTGATGCCAAGCATATGGTTTTTTCAAAAACTAAAAATCCACTCTATAAATAAGGCAACTTCTTTATTTAGTCTAAGAGTTATAAAGGATGAAAGGCATTTGTTTAGCTAGTAGGTTCACCCTGGTTTTAACCATAGACGACACTTTAGGATAACAGGGGGAGAAAGCAATTTTATCTTTTCTCCAAAGCTCCTTTGCCTGACTGATTGTAATGATTTGCTCAAATTAGGATTACTAGATACTGGGTTGTTCGCATACAGATTATTTTCTCCTTTGAACTCTAAACCAAGGAAAATCCTTGATATCTGTGTCTATTTTGAATGTCATTGAGATTTTTAAGTTTTTATTTATTATTAAAGTTTTATTTAATTTTAAAATTTTACCAAAAAAAGTTCCACTAAGCACTGTTTATATTTCTTTATAGGCTCTTCTCATATCTGACATAAATATGAAGTTTTAAATAAAATAAAGCTATTAAATTTTGACTTAGCATTTTTATCTGAGAATACAATGCAATATGTACAGACTCTTGAAAATTATTTTTCAGATCTTTTTACATAAAGAAGTTATGCAATGCTATTGTAGTATTCTCAAGGACTACATGTAAACATAAAATGTATACCTGAGATTGGTTTTTGCAGAAAGCAGGACTTTGCTTCTAAAAAGCTTTTATGTATACCTCTTCACATAAAATCCTTGTTGTTTAACCATTTTGGGAGCATAAATTATTATATGGATCATGTCTGTACATTAAGCAATGACTGAAAAGTATAAATGTAATCTCTGAATTTTGTAAAATAAAACAAAAACTGTAGGCTATCCATTTCTCTGCTAATCTCAACTTGTGTGTGTGTGTATACATGTGTGTGACAACACATTGTAAAGGAAAAAAATTAGTTCAAAAGGAAAGAAAATGGATAAAAAAAGATGGAAAGCTTAAGATGTTGTCATATAAAGAAAGTTGAGGGAGTTCATCACCACTAGACCTGCCCTAAAAGAAATGCTAAAGAGAGTTGTTTAGGTTGAAAAGAATGTACAGTAGATAGCAACTTTAAACTCTGTGATGAAAGAAAGAAATTTGGTAAAGCCAAATGCAGGGTAAATGCAAATTTCAATATAACTTTATTCATGATAACTCTAATTTTTAATTCCTACATGACATAGAATACAGTTACATAAGAAATAATCTTATTTATTTTTCTATTTGATTGGGTAAGCAACATATAAAAAGATATTATATGACAAGAACAACCTAAAAAATGGGAACAGAGGTATATGTGAACAGAGATTTTTTATATTACTGAAGAGAGCCAGGTATGATTTCAAACTAGTTTTTTATAGATTTAGGATGTTAAATATAAACCCATAGGTAAACCACAAATAAAGTATCTGAAATATAAACAGAAAAGGTTTCACTCAAATGATCATTCTGTTTCCCACAAATGGCCAAAAGCTAATGAAAAGATGTTTAAAATCAAGAGCTATTAGCGAAATGCAGGTCAAAACTATGAGATATAATTTCATGCATTATAGAATGGACATTTCCAAAATAAACTAATAAGTGCCTGAGGGGATATTGAGAAATAGGAATACTCCTCCACTGTTGGTAGGAATGAAAAATGGTACAGCCTTTGTGAAGGTCAGTTTTGCATTTCCTCAGGAAACTAAATATAAAAGTGTCATATGAG
>JAQZBX010059721.1:0-17461 GCA_029593785.1 Cabassous unicinctus
TCATATTGATGTTCTTATTAGAAAAATTTAAATGAAAGAGTGGTGAGACACAATCTCCTCTTCTCTGTGTTAATCTTTCTCTGAATAACCTCAGAATCATTGACAAAGTTTGATAAAGGAACATTTTCTAAAACAGCCAACCAAAGAACAGCAAATATGAGCAATAATCCTAATTATCTGATATGTAAAAATGTCAGAAATAGCAATAGCCTGGGAAAACAAATGGACTGGTTCTGGGGATCTCTTACAGAGTCTATATAGGATGATCATGCAGTATGGAAGAAAATGAGGTATTATCACTGGCTATAGATGAGTAGAGTTTGAAAAGATATTTTACTGAAATAGTGTACTTGTAATTCAATAACTGAAATACATTTTGCCTTGAATTTATTTTAAATCATTTAATGAAATTAGTTTATCTGATCCTATGAAGGCTGAAATTAACATAATGGAATGGTTAGGAAAGAAAATGAAAAGGGAATTGCATGCATTCATTAATTTCAAATACTTTCTTTTTTTCTGTTTCCTTTATTCTGTATTCCTGTTGAATAGCCATATATTGTTACTGATAGTGACATTTTATTTCCCACAAAACTGGATTGTCTCCATTTAGCTTTTAGCATATTGTGTCATATTATATTTTGACTACAGGGAGATTTGAACATTTTAGAAGACACGTACAATTTCACTATCCTCACTGCATTCATTCTCATGGATATCTCAAACTCCTGGGAGATTTGTTTTTCAAGTCTGGTCTTTTTAGTGTTTTATCTATGTACCCTGATTGGGAATATTGCCATTTTAATCAACTCAAATCTACCTTCTGGATGTATTTACTTTTGGCAATTTATCTTTCATAAATCTTTGCTGCTTTCAGTTGCTATTCCCAAAATGATTGTGTATTCTCTGACAGGGAACAAATCTATTTCTCTCTTAGCATATGCCTCTAAGATTTTGTTTATCTTCTTTATATCCACATAATTGTCCTTCTTGTGGTGATGGTCTATGATTGCTGTGTTGCCATTTGCCACCCTCTGCACTAAGGACTCATCATCACCCAACATTTGTGCACACAGGCTGCAGGTGGCTCATGGGAGTGTTCATTGGTCTCTTCTGCTATCCACACAGTTACCATGTTCAGGCTTCCCTTCACAGGCTCTACTCTAATGTGATCCATCAATATTTCTGTGATGTGCTTCAAATTGTGAGGATCTCCTACTCAGATGTTCAGTTTTCTAAGTTTATGAACTTAACTATAAGTAATTGTATTATCTTAGTATATTCTGATTTTCTATATGTCTTATATTGACATATTTTCAATGGTGCTTAGAAGGCATTCTTCAGAAGCCCATTACAAAGACTTATCCACCTGTACTACACAGTTGGCAATTGTCATTTTGTTTGTAATTTCTTTGTTGACTGCTTCTTGGTTCTATGTCAAATGAAGCATTTTTGATAATCTTCTCATGGCCATGTTCTAATCTAGGGTGGCCCCATTCATAAACCCCATCATCTATAGACTGCAGAACAGAGAAATTAACACTTCTGTATGCAGAATGTTCCACAGGTATTTTGAGTTCCCAATAATTTTTTTAAATTAAACATTTCTGGAAAATATTTGGGTGAAATATAATTTATATTTAATACATGTTCTTAAAATTGAATTTTTCATGTGAAATATTGTTTTCCTCATTGTATATCATTTTTACGTTGTTTTTTTCATATGTGATACTGAGTGAAACATTTCTTCGTCCTAGTTTTTCAAATCTATACTAATGTTTAACTCATGTATTTTTCTGGAAAATAATTTTCACATGGCTAAAATGTTTTGAATAATCTTCTGGATGTTTTTGAGCTAAAAACCAGCAATGATATCATACACATACAGAGAAGCCCATGGATGAGCATTTTAACAAGTACTTGTACATTTGAGACAATTTCTAGGTACTGGCTGCTGGCACCTTGGAAGAGAATATTGAGTTTTTTAAGTTAGAGAAAACAATTCAATTTATGTTTTTGTATTCACCTTCATACAATTGTCAAACCATGTAATAAAATGTTGAGGCTTGAGATACAATTACAGAAAAAAATAAATTTTGACAAAGGGGGTCATGCTAAAGTTGATTCTATCATTCAAAAGTGGGTTGGATAAACTTGGCCATCAACACATATTATCTTAGATAGTTTGCTCTCACCTTGAGACCTGGCTGATAAAAAATGTATGTCATCCTCATTTCATTCAGGGTTTATGCATAATGGAAAAAAAGTATTTTCAGAGGGGAATGTATGGTAGGTCAGTCTTAGCACAGCCCTCTTTCCATGGTATCCACAGATAACTGTTGTCAGGACCTTAGAGTCTGCCTGGTCTGATAAAATACATCCCCTAGTAGATTAAGAAAATTCCAGTACATTCCTTCCCCTATTTTCTGGAGCATACATATCCATTCACTAGAGACAGGTTCTGGTAGACATGTTTTATAACACCCAGCTCAATCCCTGATCATATATCTGCCCTGGGTGTGGAGAGAACTGGGTTCCTCCAATAATACCCATGAACACAGAATGGGTTTTCCATTTTAAATATCTCCTTCATGGGCCATAGATTGAAAAACATTGGCTTTAGGAAATCAAGGCCATGTTGTGAAGCCGAGCTTGTTCTGTCTATTCTCTGTTTTAGTAAGATGTTTCTTCCAATGCTCTGTGAGACATGCTTGAGTTGGAGACCTTGACACCTATATTGGAGTTGGTTGACTTCTTTAGGTGTCTCTTATTCTGACCAACAGATTAGAGTAGTTGGCTGGATCACCACAGCAAATATAGACTAGCTTGGTGGAAATGTAATGGATTGTCAATTTGGCCCTCCCTGGGTGGTTCTGGATGACTTAGAAACTGGACTCCCTCACTTCAAAATGAAGACAAGTGGGATAACTTGTTAACAGGGATGATACAATGAAATAGATAAAGGCAGAGATGATGGAGGCAGTCTTTAAGAAGAATAGGGAAACTAAGCCCTGTCTTCTGGTTCCATAATTTGCTGATCCTCATGATGTCTCAAAGGTTGCAAACAACTCCAGAGAAGTGTCTGGACCCTTCTGCAGGAAGCTTTCTCAGTCAGTTTGTTTGCAATCTCCAGACAAGGCTGTTTCACTAAACAATTAACCAACAGTGGTATTGCTAAATACCAAATTGTTTTAATGAGGTCTTTTTCAAAGAACAAAATACAGCTACTAACAGCAGCCTGGGCCAGAATATGCAGTTTGGTTGGTAAATATGTTTGAAGAGGGTGCATTTCAGACTCTGATGTTTAGAGGCATGGTCTGGGGAAGTTAACTACTGACCCTCTGGTGCAAAGTGATTTGCCTGTATTGAATAGCAGATATGACAGAATAGAGACATAGAGAATCCCAAGCCAATTTTGGTCTATCTTCCTGGGAGCATGAAAGTGGAGAGTTGTACTCATAAATGTGACAGACTTTCTCAAAATTAATCCAGATGGAATATTTTTCATTATGCTGTAACCAACTTGATGGTAAAGGTGAAAGAAACTTGGCTCTACAACCCAACCATAGGACAGGATGTAGATGAGAAGATCATGTATGGAACAGCATTTAAGAAGTTCATGGAATTGGGCCCTCCCACAATGAAGACCCTCCTAATGCATTTCATGTTCTCTGAGATGAAATAGCAGCTATGTATGACAGGGGAAGCACAAAGAGATTGAGAAGTGAAGAATCTTCATATTTGTTTATTTATTTTTTATTATTATTGAAATAATGAAAATGTTCTAATAATGTTTGATGCGATGAATGCACAGCTTTGTAATTGTACCAAATACTATTGATTGTACACTTTGAATGAATTATATGATTTATTAATATGTATCAATAAAATTGATTTTGTTTAAAATAAAAGAAAGAAAAAAAAATCCAAAAGTAATGCCAGACAAGAGTTTATTTTGTAGTCTTGAGACAGAATTTATTCTCTAAGAAATAACTGTTTGTTTGTTTTTGCAGTTAAGTCTTTCAACTGATTAGATGATGCCCACACACATTATTGATGGAATCTTCTTTACTTAAAGTCAACCAATGATAGTTGCTAATCACATCTTCAAAATACCTTTACAGCAACATCTAGTCTAGTAGGGTTTGACCAGACAAGTGGATACCTTAGCCTATCTAAGTTGACATAAAATTAACCATAGTACCATACAATGGAGTAGTATTCAGACATAAAATGAAATGAAGTACTGATACATACTACAATATGGGTGAATTATGCTAAACATTATGCTAAATAAAATAGACACAAAAGGCCACATATGATTCCATTTATATGAAATATACAGAATAAGAAAATCTTAACAGACAGAGTACAGATTAATGGTTGTCTAGAACTGAATTGGGAGTAGGATTTGGGGAAAATTGGGTGATTGCTTAAAAGCATACACTGTCTCATTTACGCAGTAATGAAAATATTCTAAAATGTATTGTGATGATGGTTGCACAACTCTGTGAATGTGCTAAAAATCATTGAATTACACATTTTAAATGGGTTAATTGCAAAAGTATCTGGGTTATGTCTTAATAAAGCTGTTATTAAAAAAATAATGCATGAATATATTAACTCCCCTGTAACTGGTCACCAGTGGGTAGGGTTGGATTTATAATAAGCCTGGTTACTGAAAATAATTATTTATTCCTTATATTGATGACATCCTCATTGAAGAGACCACTAAAAATTGGTTGAGCATGGCCTAGTAAAATCACAAATATTATAACAACTACAGATTAGGCAATCAAACCTGAGAAGGTTCAGGAGAATGCTCAACAGGTACAATTTCTACTTAAACACATGAGCTGATAGAAGAGAACATCAAATACAAATAAAAGTTAATGTCACTGTCAGCTCCCACTACCAAGAGCCAGCTGATAGGCTTGTGTGGCCACAGGTAATAACATGTGCCACATCTGGGCATTCATTATGCCCCTCTAGTTAAGGTCAGTGTAGCAGTTTGGCAGTTTGACAGTTTGATATAGTTATGAATTCCAAAAATAGATGTTGGATTATACTTGTAAACTGGTCTGTTAATCTAAACATGATTAACTTATGATTAAGGCATTGACTGGGCCATGTCAGTAGGGCATTGATCCCCATCCCTTGGTGGGCGGAGTCTCAAAGATAAAAGGATATGGCAAAGGACAGAGTTGGAGTAGTTTTGATGTTGAAGTTCTGATGTTGGAGTCCCATGAAATAAGAGAGTTTGGTCATGAGGAAGGAGCGAATGCCCTGGAAAAAGAGATGAGCCTTTCACCTTAGAGTGTACAGCTGACCTTGTGGAGTGGGGCAAAGCCAAGAGAGCCTTATAGTCTACAGCTGACATTGTGGAGGAAACAGAGGAGCTGAGGCTGGAGAGAAACAGAGCCCAGAGAAGAAAGGAACCAAAGAAGCCTGAACCCTGGCAAACATCAGCTGTCTTGCTCCAACACATGGCAATGGACTTTGGTGAGGGAAGAAACTTACACTTTATGGCCTGGTAATTGTTGACTTTTATCCCAAGTAAATACTCTTTTGTAAGTGCCAACAGATTTCTGGTAATTTGCATCAGCATCCCCTTTGGCTGACTAATACAGTCACCCACAAGGCAGCCACCTTAAATGGGGCCCTCATCAACAGAAGGTTCTAGAGGTCATGCACCATGCAGTGACACAAGTTCTTCCACTAGGGACAATAGAACCCTCCAGTCCTGTAAAACTACAGGTCTCAGCAACTCCTACCCATGCACACTGGAGCCTGTGGTAACACAAATGTGCCATAAAGTTGTGCCAGCACCTTGAGCTTTGGACACAGATTAATCACAGCAGTTAATAGAAACACACTCTTCAAATGACAGTTTTGAGCTTGTTATTGGACCTTATTGGAAACCAAGCATGTAAACACTGATGTGCCATATATAACTCTAAGACATAAACTGCTTATCCACATAGGGGTACTAAATAAACCTACTAGCAAAGGAGGACCAGCTCCACAAAGATCCACCATTAAAAATTGTTTATCCAAGACTGTCCCTGACAAGGGACTCAGTCTCTATACTCCATCAACAAATAGATGCTTTAACAGAAGGAGGAAATGGTCTGCAGGGTCTGCTTCTGGCTTTCCCTTGGCTAAATGGGAACCCATATTCTGAACATGTTCTAGCTAGTGGTATGGCTTGGTTCACAGACAAATCTACATAATTCAAGGCTAATAGAATCCCTGGGCTGCTATGGCCATCCAGCACATGTATGGTCCCCTACCAGCAGAGGATAATTGAGAGAATTCTGCTCAATGGGTTAAACTCCTTGCAGTGGTGAGGGCTTTGTAGTCCAACCCAGCCACAGCTTCCTGCTACATATTTACATACTAATAGGCCATTACAAATGGACTGGCCTTATGCACTGACAACTGTCAAGTCCATGATTAATCTATTTAGAGGCTCTTTCTTATGAGGACAAGGGACTATGGCAACAGCTTATGAACTGGAAAAGAGATTGATTTGTTACTCTTGATGTCCATGGCAAATGGCCATTTATGAAAAATGAATACAATTTCTGTTGTGTCCAAAGCATGCACTCAACAAGTTTCCATAAATGTTTCCTAGACCACCATGAAGCAGGACATAGCGGTCCACCTTATATGGAGGTGTGGACCAAATTGCAAAAATTTACCCTAATGGAAGTGAAAGCCAAGGATGCAGCACATCTATATGAGTCCTACAATGAATCCATGACATTGGGACATATCAGGTTGGGCTTAGGCCCTGCACATGTGTGGCATTAATGAAACATAAAATCACTGCCCTCTATTTACAGGTTCTGATGATGTCTCTGTGATGTAGACTTTTACTCCAGATATGGTGCAATAATTCCTATGTTCCCTGTGGATGCCAGGACTACCTTTGCAACCTTAGAGAAACACCTGTACCATGTGTTCAAACACATGACTAAATTCCAATCAAATCAAAGTGCTTATTTAAAGGGCAATTGACTCCAAAGAATGGGAACACTCCCATAGTATATGATAGACCTTTCATGCATCCTATTGTTAGGCCCCAAAGCTAGGCTTTGGGGGATAACTAGGGTAAAAAAAAAACAAAAAAACAAAAAACGTTAACATGAGAATTAGGCAGAACTTACATTTATTTTGTCTGCATTCAGGAGCCAAGGTTGGATTAAGTCAACCCAGACCTGACTCCCCATGCTGCGGTTTTAATTTTGCTTAAATACCTATGTTACTATTTAGCATTTGGTTTGATTATGCATTAGCTTTTATGCATATCGATGAACATACATAGCTAGTTATATAATTGTATGATTTGTATATTTAGGAAATCATGCTTGCCCATATATTGCATAATCAAATAGAAGGGTGCATAACTCTAGCCCTGCATGGGAATTTTTTATGTCAATTAAGCAAGTTGAAGTGAGGACAGCAAGGGGCTTCTTCTGTGCAGGTCCAGCCAACCAGTTGAAGCAGATTTTTATACTTCATTGGGTCAAAAAGATATTCTCAACCATTTGGCACTAAGAGAGGATTGCATTTCATTACTTTCTAATTTACATATAATTCTTTCTTTTGTATCCTAGCAACAGGGAAAGAAATATGTTACTTTCAGGTATTCAGTCATCCTACATCCATCAATTCCCTCCTAGTTTTTGGAATATTTTTATCTCAGGGGAAAAGAATGAAGGTGAGAGTTTTTGTAACTATTTTTTTGCTGTAACTATGGGTGTTGATCTCTTGGGAAACTATAGTAAGAGGGTACTTTGAGGAGGAAAAGTCGGTCTGTTAGAATATGCAGTTGCTTTTGAATAAAGCATTGCATGTACAATATGAATAAGGATGCAACTGCCAAAAGAATTAAGATAATCATTACTGAAGGGGAGCAGCTACTTGGTGAAGGTGGATGGGTTCGAGAAAGAGAAATTATTTTCCCATGTTATGAGGTTATTGGCTTTGTATTTTTAGTTTCTTAATGCTCTCACTTCTCTAGAGATTGGTGTTTATGTATAAGGATGTGGTTCAGGTGCAGTTTCAGCAGAGGCTGTGATCCTTAAGAAGGTAATCAAAGGGATTAAATGGAATGCTTTCTTTGATCATTTGTGGTGTTACATGATTTCGGGTTTGTTTTATAAGAGTTTGTTGAATTTTGTTTAAGTAGGCTCTTCTGGCTACTGTTTCAAGGTGTAGATTAAATGAAGTGTCCCACAGTGCAGCTGGTCTAGGTATTACTTTATATTGATTGTGCAAATTTTACAGTACCAACACTTGGTTTTATTGTAGAGATTTTGGATGATATACAAAACAGGTGTGAGGGACGATTAGTGACTTCCCTCAGGTCTAGTTACTGGTAGGTTCTGTAAGCAATAGAACAGAACTAGTATTTGGTGGAGTGTTTTTGTTTTTGTTTTTTTTCTTTTTGAATAGGAAATGCAGGTTCCCAACCAGCTCCACTTTATATTTTGCTTCATGCTCATGTGTGGTCTCTGGTTTAAGAATTCCTTTATCTGCCAGATCTAATAAATAGTAAGGATTTGTTCTGGTATGAGGACACAGGACATGATTTTCTGTAACTTAAGAGAAGAATGACTTAATTTAGAGAAGAGGACTTAATTTAAGTCCTCTCTTAGAGACCAACCTAACCTGAAGGACAGCTAGGTTAAGTGTTTCTGTCTATTTTAACTGCATTTTTTTGATAAATTTATTTAAGCTTTTCTTTAAAATATAGTTTATTCTTTCTACTTTTCCTGATGAGTCAGGTGTTCAGATTTCATGCAATTTCCATTTAATTCTGAGACATTGGTTAACACCTTGCACCATGCTTGAAATAAAAGCAGGTTTATTATTTGATTGAGTTGTTTGGGGCAGTCCAAACCTCAGGATGATTTTCTGGAGGAGGTACATAGTTACTAGGGAATGCTGTTTTGTGCAGTAGCGAAAAGGTTTCACTCATACTGAAAATGTGTTTATAAATATTAAAATATACTTAATTTATTCATGGTTTTATAATAATGTTTTGGGTAACATTTATTTCCCATGGGTTTAAGATTTCCAACCAGCGAGGCTGCATAGGCCAGCACCATGGCCAAGTGACCTCCTTTTTCTGGTTTGTATGGTTTGAGCTATAGGCAACAAAAGATTATTGTTACTTCCCCTTTTGGGCTGTAGGACTACTGATCCTTTAATTCATTTTCTCAATGTTTACATTGGTTTTGCTATTAGCATTTAATTGGACCAGAGGTTGTAACTTGAGGTGCTGAATTGAAACAGGTTAAGATTGGAGACAGTTTCTTTGTTCATTGTTGTAAAGATCCTTTATCACTTTCTATTTGCTCCTTTAAAGGCCATTCATCCTTTCTATAAGACCTGCATCAGTGAGGTTATAAGGCAGGTGGAAAGTTTAAACAATATTCTGGTTCATAGCTTAAGACTGTGTGAGGTGACCAGTAAATAGAGTCTCTTTAATAGTGGCTTGCTGGTTGAAAGAGTTCTGTGGCAGTGTCTGGGGTAGTGAAATCATACTTTGCCCCTTTTGAGAGTAGGAAGGTACTGATGCAATCCACCTGACACTGTGCTATTGGAGTTTGTGCTTGGCCAATATGCTCCATCCAGTGAGGTAAATGTTGCAATTGTTGGAGTGAGCATGATGGACACTCATGGGTGATGTCCAAGAGCTGCTGGTGAGTAACAGGTAGCTGGAACTGCTGCCACAATGTCTGGGAGCCATGATGTCTGCTTTTTCCTGTGGAGTTACTCTGATACTTCTTGGGTTTCAATGGCATGGTTTTAGATATTCATGAGGGTATCTCCTTGAACATTCCCAAGAGGTGTGTGAGCGGAGTGGGCAGGGACATGATAGACAGTTACCTTTCAACACTGGCAGGTGTTTTAGATATTTTCCACAGATCTTTTCTCCACAGAGGGCAACCCACTATAGTTCATTGTTCTTGTTTTGTTTTTAGTATTTGTACTTCACCCCTGGATAGGGATGGTAGTTTTCAGAGTGACTCTATACTATTGGGTTAAGCCTTCTACTTACAATGGGGTGTGGTATGTTGTACACAGTTGCTTTTTCAAGGAGCTACATCATAATTTGGCCACCTTTGACAATTGGGACTAAAACCAAAAGAGTATTTTCTTAGAATGCTTATTTTTTTTTGCCAGAAACCACACCCAGAGTTAATATGGGTACTGGCTACATCCAATTCACAGGGTAAGTTATGGTTTACCCCCTTTACTGCTTGAGTTTGTGCTATTACTCTCTTCAATTTTTAAAAAAGTAGCTTACTGGTGGTACTCCATTCCAATGTACAACTTTTTCAGCTTAACACATACATATTTGAGCAAAATGAGGGATGAAGGGTTTCTAGTACCTCTCCAAAAGGCTATTAGTTGTTTTGGCATTTCAGGATACAATAAGATTAAAGCATAAAAAGCTTTTTTGATAAAATGGACTCTCTGATTTGTATATTAACATAAGCACTTATTTACTTTTTTTAGCTATTTGAAGAAGAGCTTTTTATTTTTTTAAGAATTTTTACTTGTTAAATTTAATATTACTATCTGGAGGTATGAAAATATTCATTGAACAAACAAACAAACATAAAAATGTTAAGATCAACAACAGAAACAAAGTTTATTAATTTAACTTACAATTCTTATTCCTTTGGTATGGTTGTTTTTAGCTTTCCTTCATTTTACATCTTTGACTTTTACTGCTTTTAAGATTTTTGACTGGGGCAGAAGGGGGTTCACAAAGCATTAATTCACAACTTTTTAGTTTCTTTATTTTCCAGAACTGAAAGAGGATTTGAATATACTGGTTTTTTTGGACTATTTTTCTTACTGTTTATAAAACAAGTTTAATTGCAATATAGTTTTAAAATATTGCAATTAAACTTGTTTTATAAACAGTAAGAAAAATTGGCCAAGAACGCCCATTGCAAACATCCACTTTTTTGGCTAAATTTCTCTATCATTTAATCTATATATAGGCTAAGATTCATTATCAAAAGATAATTAATTTATGTTTCTGTAACCCAGATTCCCCAAATTTAGACAAATTTTTCAGGATACATCCTAGTTTTGGGCACTCAGGTGCTGATGCTTCATTCCCCATGGTGGCAGAAGGATAGAGAAAGAAAAGCCAAAACAAAGGCACAAAAGGCAGTGGGCTTCCCCATTAAGGGAGCAAGGGAGTGGGACTAAAAGCCTTAAAACCTCTCCTACTACCACTAAACCTTTGCTAACTTAGTGAAGGCAAATGAAATGCTGACTCAGTTAGCCAAAGATAAATATTGAGTTTTCATTTTAAGGGAGTGAAGGAGTGGCACTCAAACCTATGAAACCTCTGCCACTATAACCAAACCTGTGCTACTTAGCAAAGGCAAACCAAATGCTAACTTGCAGTTAGTCAAAGCTGAAGAGAAATGGCAAAACTGAAACCAAATGCTAACTTGTGGTCAACCAGAAGAAAAAAAAAATGTGAGTAATATATAAAGGAACAAACTCACTTGCCAAGGGAAGGAGATGAACCAGTTCTCTGTCCTAACCTCATCATCTGATTCTATCAGTGGCTTAAAAAGAACTCTGCCCTGGGTTACTGCTGAATCCTTGGGAAAATCCCAAGGGGCTGCTGGAGTCAGCGATGCTTTGGTGCAGACAATTTCCTTCACAGTCCACTTTGGAAGCATTCCGTGGTTACCATTTTCATTGATTTATTTTGGTCCAGCAGAGTCACCAATTTGTGAGGCCCCAAAGCTGGGCTTTTAGGGATAACTAGAGAAAAAACTTTAAATTAAGTTAGGCAAAACTCACATTTATTTTGTCTGCAGACAGGAGCTACGTTGGTTTAAAGTGATTCAAACCCTACTCTCCATGCTACAGTTTTACTTTTGCTTAAATACTTATGTTACTATTTAGCACTTGGTTAGATTATGCATTGGATTTTATGCATATGGATGAACACGCATAGCAAGTTACAAAATTGATTAGTATGTTTAGGAAATCATGCTTGCACATTTATTGTATGATCAAAGAAAGGGTCTATAATTCCACCCCTGGGAATTTTACTATGTTAATTAAGCAAGTTGAAATGAGGACATTAAGGGGCTTCTTTTGTGCAGATCCAGTCAAGGGTTGGAGAGTCAAGGCGGTTATCACTCCTCTCCCCAGGCTATCTTGCAGTGATGGATAACCAGATGACTATTGGTCCCTAATGCTATAGGCTTTGCTAAAGCTACAAACCAGACCAATTACTTCCTCTGTCACCATTTAAATCAAGATAACAGGCCATCTCTCCACAAAATTCCAACCAACCAGTCAACATGGTGTTCAACATGTTGCATTTTGAGGTAATATGGCTAGAGAATGGTTGGGGGGAGCTAGTTCACATTCCTCCTCCAAGCAGGCCTAGTTACCCTGCTGGCAGTGATCCTATTAGTTACCCTCCTCAAATATTACCTAATGTTTTGTTATATTGCACACAAATGACATCTTTCAGGGCTCTATTCTTTGTCACAGACATATATGTCACGATCAAAAAGGGATGATGAACACATCAAACTATTTAATGTATCTCTTGGGTTTCCTATAAAATTTCACTGATAGAACATGGTAGAGGAGAAACCTAACACAGCTTGCTGCCTTTCCCTGTGCCACAAAAATATATTATGCTCTCAGGACCAGTAGTGTCAGCTTGGCAAGATAAAATAAAAATCCACTAGTAGATTAGGGGCCTACAAGTTCATTCCTTTCCCTATTGCAATGATTGTATGCTAATATCCACTGGAGACATCTGATTCTGGTAGGCATGTTTGATGACATTAAGCTCACATCCTGTGTTATATCTGGCCCTGTTATGGAAGGGGCCAGTTTCCTCAAGTAGGATGCACAAACACAACAGATGGGTGTTTTATGTAAAATATCTCCTTGGATTGGCCATGTATTTTTCCACACAAAAGTATGAAAATCTATTCTCAATTAGAAAGGGCTTTATGATTCTGATTCTCACAGACTGAGCCAGAATTCTGAGGGTTACATTAATTAGCTATTTATAAGTCAGAATTGAATTGATGAACATTGTCATTTAACATTAGAATACATATCTAGAAAATTTACAACATTAATGAACCAATATTCATTTTACTTCAGCCTACATTCAAATGCAAAAATAATGTTATGTTTCTTCTTTCTTTTAATATTCTCTGTACAATTTGACATTATATTTTATGGACTTCTGAAACACTATACTGGTATTTCTAAGTAAGTGTTTTAATTAATATGTTCTTCATAAGGTAGTCTATGCCAATCAGGAAGCTAAATTTTCTCTAACCTGAAAACTTTTTTTTACTTTTTTTAATAGCATAATTCATTTTTATCTTAATAATAGGATGACCATTTATTGCATACATATTTTCTACATATCTGTATTTTAATATTATATTTTGAGAAATGATCTTCAGACCTCTCTAAACACTCCTGAGATAGTTTTATTGCTTAAAATTATATATATATTATTTAATATATATTTCTATACATAAATAATTTCCCTTAGAACTCTAGCATTCCTAAAGCTCTGATTTATTTTGTGATACCAAAATGCAGATTCAAAATCATTCCTTATCTCTGTGAGAATATTAACTACTGGTTTTAAAATGTCACACTCTAACCTTAATTGTCTTACTGCATTTGAAGTCATTTAAAAAGTGTTTATCTTCTTTCTTATTCAAAATCTGGATTTCTTCCAATGCTTTATAGATGTGAGATTCTTATTTAAAATCATGAATGAGCCAACTGAAACCTGCTTAAAATCTTCCACACCTTGGAGCTAAATGGCTGGTGAGCTTTTGTTTAATTAAATGTGGGAATGGAGCTAACAACAATCTCCTTTGGTCCCATCACTGCCATATAGAAGGACTCTTCTCTCAGGCTTCAATTCACAAAAGCTATCCATCATTTCCCATGAAAATTTTCTTGGTTTCTGTTTCAATAGATATGTACCCTCAGGTATTTTCTAGCACACACATGAAAACTAACTGAAGGCTGAAAACTACTGATGTTAATATGATGGAGATAACCAAAATCTAAATTTGCATACCAGGATTCAGCATTTCATGTTCATTCCCTCTACCAAAGGCTCAATTTTCTAAATGTTAAGTATCTAAAAGCATCAGTCCCTCTTTCTGCTTACATGTATACTATTACATAAGGTTTCTTCTCTTGATCGTTAGTCATCTTTCATATTTTGTCTTCTAAAGTGAATAAATGTCAATTCATAAGTAATTCTAATCTTCATCTCTGAAGTTCATAATTTTTATATTTCTTTACTATTATTTTGATGGTGTCTTCATCAAGAAAATATAAGTATAATTTCCTTGGACAAAATGTCTGCAGAAGATTTTAAGGAGAGATATGAGATGAACATGCTTATTTAATATTGCCTAAATAGACAGCTGATTGTAACATGGTTGGGTTTCAGGTGTTTAATCTATAGAGTTTCTCAAGTCCTACTGCTTCTCTATCAAGAGTATTTTAAACTCATTCTTAAATCCTTATTTTTTAACACTTCACTACACTAACTTGTTACAGTCATGGTTGTATATTTAGTTGTTGTCTTTGTCCAAAATTAGAAATATCAACTCCACACATTTTGTGAGAAACAAGAAAATGTAGAGCTTAGTTTTGTCAGAGCAGGAAACACAAAATCCCTGTGTATTAAGTGGATTGTTAAAACCCAGCTCATGAAGTCAGCTCCATTCTTATAGTCACTTCTTTTGACACAAAATCTTCTGTAGAGTTAATAGCACACAAGGAGCTATTTCTCAAATATTGAGCAGATAAGGAGGTGTGACCTTGTTCCAGAGGCATAGGGGCAATGGACTCATTCTCTATTTACAGATAAATTAAATTAAACCATGAGTATTAGAAATGGTAATACATGGGATGAGGAAATTTTTGAAGAATTAAATAAAATATTTAGCAGTAGCATTAATTTCCTTTTCTTAAACATCACCAATTTTCTGACTTTAAATTCATTACTTTAAGTCACTTTTCTCAGTGGCCGACAATTTAAAAAAATTGTCTTTTACTCATAATTCATGCCCATTGTGGTTTGGCTATTCATATCTCTAATTTTAATAGAAATTGATTGAGGTATATTGAATTATTATTGACCTTTTAGTGCTCATGCCTGTAAGAAGATAATATTCCAGTAGTTCATTGATATAAAGCCTGACCAAGTGGCAGGTTTGTTCAATATAAATGAAAAAGGAAGGAAGAGTATAAATTAAAGAGTTGGAGAAAGCTTTTCCATAATCAGTTTTCTTGTGTAAATGGTTCTACACCAGATTAGGTTCCAATGTGAAGATCTGTAGAAAACAGAAAATGGACAGGCATTAAGAATAGGTGACACTGACTGAATATTGACTGTTCACACTCATGAGACTTATCTTACCGAGTCAATTTTTGTTGTACTAAATTCTAAGCAACTTGTATTAATGAACAAATATAATTAATCTTTGAGAATGTTCTTTGTTCAATTACTGATAAATACGTTATATTGGTAGATATTTCAAATGTTGCTACTCTGTATCATTGTGTTTTTAAGCTTAAACACACTTTAACTTTACTCTGGAATTCTCTTCTGTGAAATTCTTGTCTAAATTATTTTTGATGGATATACTTCCCCAATTTGTTACATAGAATTTTGAGTTTTTCTATATCTTTTGAAGTATGGAAATTCTCAACTCTAATATAATTAAATTTATAAATAATTTCCCTTGTGGTTTGTGTTTTATTTCTTGTATGAGATATAGTTACCAAAGCTAGTATTTTACAGACGTTATCCAATGGTATTGTCTAAAGCTATTATAATTTTGATTTTTATAATTGATCCTTATACTTCATCGTTTCTACATGGTGAGAGGTAGGAATAAATTTTTCTTTTTACTTTTTATGAATTTCCAACTGTCCAATCACCACTAACTGAAAAAGACATCTTGAAAATATATTACCATAAACAACCTATCATATTGTGTTCCTAAATAAGAGAATCTGTAGCTGTGTCCTTTATCTTTTTGTAGTGGTTTCCTTGATTATTTCTGATCTACACCACATGATTATGAATAAATTTAATGAAAATTATATTTGAGAAAATGGCAGTCAAAATTGAAAAATATGTATTTGGCTATTGGCTTCACGTGCTTCAAGAAAGCACATAGAAATGGTGGAGTTTATGCTATGGATATTTTTAATTGGATATTAATTTTTAAAAAGAATAGATACAGTTGTAGAGAAATAATTATTGGCAGGGTGTTTTGTTAACTTGTGGAAATTTGCATATATTAGGGAAAATATTCATGAAAGTAGTCTAAATTTATTTCAGAAATGATGCCTAATTACAATTCAAGATTTTTAAAGGAACCTCAAAGAAATTAATAAAAGTTGCTGAATATTTGATCACGTTGTTGAGAAAGCTTTAACACTACAAACCTAATAATTTGTCATCTTGTAACTAACTATATATTGATAAGGGGATAAAGAAGAATCTATTATATTCTGAATTACATTGAGATTTCAATGAGTAATTGAAAATAGTCATAATGTAAACACTAAAGTTTACAATGTTTCTCTCTTTTTTCATGATCGTTTCATCCATTTTGCAAATAATCACTCTTCTGACTGGAAATGCAGGTTTATAACAGGTGTATACACTATTTAATAAATAAATCCTAATTTGCATTATTTTTGAAAATGTCCAAACACCTTCTGAAATGATCTGCTCTGCTCTACTCTTGTGAAAAGAAGGAAATAGAATTCTAATTCATTAGTAACCAAATGGGTTACATGTTGTTCTTTGACCAGTACAATATTATCTAAAGCAATGAATGTGGGTTTAAAAGCCAATATATGAGAACATCTTTATAACAACCATTAATTCTGCAATGAAAAACAGGAACATTCTTAGGTAGATAAGTAGGTAGAATAAGGATCATATATGGGCATATATGTCTCTAGTTAGGCTTGTCAGGATTTATACTGTTTGGAGTGTGCTGCACTTTCTTGACATGTATATCTATGTCCCTCAAAAAAGTTGGGAATTTTTCAGGCATTATTTCCTACAACACTCCTTCTGACCCCTATTCTTTCTATCTCCTGCTGGGATGCCTAGAATGTGTATGTTTTTGCATTTTGTATTGTTGTTTAATTCTCTGAGTCCCTGCTAATTTTTTTTCCATCTTTTTGTCTATCTCTTGTACTACCTGTATGATTTCAGATTTATTATCTTCTACATCACTAATTCTTTTCTCTGCCTATTCAAATCTGTTATTTGCTTCCAGCATATTTTTAAGTTTTTGCATTGTGCCATTCATCAACATAAGATCTGTTGTTTTATATATGTTTATAATTTCTTCTATGTTCCCCA
>JAQZBX010059722.1:0-17464 GCA_029593785.1 Cabassous unicinctus
CCACCAGTGACGTCATCGGGAAGACTCATCACCCAGGCCTGGCAGATGGTTTGAGGGGGGAGGTCCTTGAAACGCATCATTCTATCAGATGTGAGATGATTTACTGAAATGATGTGGGTAATTAGGAATCTGTAATCACGTCTGATTCAGAGGCTGATTCAGGGGTTCAAGGTTGAGTCTCTGGAAGGTTTCTGTGTCCCCTTGTTTGAGGAAACTTTTGCCAAAGGGAGGAGGTACTTGGGCTTCTAGAAAGCCTGCCCACCCCCTACACACGCCCTGTAGCTAAAAGCATTGTGAATAATATAAAAGAGTTTCAACCTCCAGCAATATGTACCTGTTGGGTCTGACGTACTTTTACTTCTGGCATGAGTTAATGATTTAACTGGTGGGTTTGATTAAAAAGTCACACCCGTCACAGCACCAAGATGTCACATCACCCCATCAGAATCTGCACTGGCCTTTGCCACAGACGGGGAGTGAATTGTTTTACAGTGGTAGTTGGGAGTATGTGAGATGGGCGCCCACTGAGGGTATTCGACGACAAAATCACGTGGCAGAGCTGAGTCTGGAGACACAGTGCTAAGGAATCTGGGAAGGAATGATGACTTTCCATTAAGGCATATACATTGCCTTTAGAGGCCAAGCGGAAGTTTTTACTAGAAATAAAGAGGCTAGAACACACATCACAGTGAGCACTGAATCCAAGAGGGGGGGGAAAACTACTGTGATGGGACACAAAGAGGATGGCAGATAGGATTGACTTTTTTGCACTTCTGCAGAAGTTTCTAGATGGTCTTGGAATGTTGGAGCTTGAAGGATATCTTGGAGATCATCTGGACTGTGCCCCATCATCACTGCATAAAAGTAGGCCCTGCAAGGAGAGGTAGTTTGCTCAAATGTACACAGCTGGTGACAGGACAGTTCCTAAAACCCAAGTCCTCTGGGATGGTTTCTTTCTTCACTGTGTTCTTGATTAAGATACTCAAAGATCTCCTTTGAAAAGTACCCAGCATAGCGCCTGACTCAGCACAGGAATCCCCTAGTCCAACACCCTGCTCTTCCCACCACTCAGTGCTTGCTTTCTTTACCCTTTGAGGCCGGGGGTGACGGGTGAACCCAGCCTCACCGGGCAGACCATGTCCAGGGACCTCTCAGCTCTCCAGGGAAGTCACACTTGGTCACAGATGGTCAACCCTGGTCAGAGGGTGGCAGTGCTGCCGGCAGGGACTTGAAGGAAATCCAGAGGCATGGAAGCAGATCCCTGTCGGAGTCAGGAATGGTGACAGACAAAGGGAAGCGCAGTGTGACTTCCTGAAAGGCAGCGAGCACCGGGACGAGAGCAGGAGCTTTATCGGGGTTACAAACGATGGCCCGTGGGCCAAATCTGGCCACACCTGTACATGTGCCTGTGCCCAATTTTGTGTTACAATGGCAAAGTTGAGTAGTTGCAACAGAGGCTTATACAGCTGCAAAGTCAGAAATACTTATCACCTGGCCCGTTACAGTGAAGTGTGCATCCGCTGCTTTAGATTTCAACAAGGCTTGAGTTCAAGTCACGGCCCTGCGCCTTTCTCCCTGGCTGACCTTGGTCAAGCCGCTTATCATCTCCACATCTGTACCTACTGACAGGCTTGTTTCGAGAATCCCATTCCAAAGCGCCCTGCCTTAGGTGCAGTTCAGTTGCTTAATAGATGGGGACTGTCAGAGTTCTGTGACTGGAAGTGGGAAACCAGGATCAGTAACTTGGTTGGTCTCAACTGGAGTGTCAAGAGGCACTGCTGGACAAGATAAAATGTTCTTCTTCCTGGAAGGGAAAATTCCCAGTCATATATTTTCTCTCTTTTTCACTTTGTGTTGTTTTTTTTCCCCCCAGATACTGGCTGACCAACAAAGTCCACATCAAAAGACCCACCACTGGCCTCTTGATGTACACCCTGGCCACGCGTTTCTGCAACCAGATCTACCTCTATGGCTTCTGGCCCTTTCCGCTCGATCAGAACCAGAACCCCGTCAAATACCACTATTACGACAGCCTCAAGTACGGCTACACCTCCCAGGCCAGCCCCCACACCATGCCCTTGGAGTTCAAGGCTCTCAAGAGCCTGCATGAGCAGGGGGCATTGAAACTGACTGTGGGCCAGTGCGATGGGGCCACGTAAGGTGGGTTCCCTGTGGGACTCGGGGGCTCACGTTTCCTGCCAGCTACACCACAGGCAGATGAGAGTTGGGGTGGCACAAACAATAGAACAAGCAGGCTAGTGGTTTTCTTTGTTAAAGTGTAAACAGTGACCAGAATATATATATCTATACCTGCATATATATATTGACCTGAGTATTTATAACTGTGTGGCGTTCATCTAGCATTAGGCAGATAGGCCACAGGAAAAAGGTGTGGAGAACCCACCTGAACCAGACTGAGACGCAGTCCACCTTTGGGGGCAGAAGGACCTGACACGAAAAGAAGCCAGTCCCGTGTCTTTGGATGACAAACTGCCTCCTGGGTTGGAGGGCTCTTTTGGGCTAATGGATGAAGGGAGAGCCACCTGTTGTCAGCTGCCCTGAGCTTCTGGGACTTGTGGATTCTGGGTGAGCCAAGACCCAGAGGGGACAACTTGACCCAGGCTAAAATGGTGCCATTCACGGAGGAGAGGGAGGTTGGAGAGTTCTACCAGGCAGAGAAGCACAAGAAAACCAAGAAGCAGGGGCCGCTTCCAAGCTTCCACAAACATAAACTGTCCAAGGTTGACTGGGGTTGACCCATAGGTTCCAGACGGGCCTCTGGCGCTATGGAGAGAAGGCTTGAGAAAACACAGTGGACAGTTCATCTTCTGGCATGGCCAGGACCACCAACAACCTCGGGTGAGGCAGGCAGATGACGCTGAGAGCGCTGGGATGTTCAAATCGTGTTTTTGAAAACTCAGGACCCCCTGGTAGGGGTCATCCTGTCACCTTAGAAGACGGCAGAAGGGTGTCCAGAGTGGGGTGGTTGCATCGGGTGTCAGCCGAGGAGGAAGGGACCCTGGGCTTTCACCTTAGGGGCTACCTCCCTCCCACCCTGTAAAAATGCCACGTGAGGGACTGTACTGGCCCCTTCTGCCACCAGGAAAGCCACAGCAAGAGCCTGAAAGGGCACTGTCAAGAAGCATGTCATCACTTTAAAATAGATGTGATTGCTCTCTGGGTGCCTCGCAAAGCCCCAGACTGCGGGACCTGGAAGCACGTTCAGCATCCAGCTCCATCTCTCCGCAGCAACTCTCTTTGTTTGCTTTCTACATCCTGCACGCCGCGTGGCCTCTGCAGCCAGACTGATGTGTCAGTGTCACTTGCTTGTCACTTTCCAATCTGATGGTCACAGGAGCCGGCACTGAGCTCCGAAGCTGAGGTTTTCAACCCCGCGGGGAGAGGCTCCAGTGTCCACCCACCCCCACCCCCACCGGTGCAATTATTTTAGAATTTTGCAAAATCTCTTTCCCCCCTATTGATTCATACGTAAAACTTTGTTTTCAAAACCCAAAGCTGAACGCGGTAGCCAAACACTGTACCTCATCTCCCGGGGAAATCTGGGCTCCATGCCAGTGATTTGGGGGGATGGAATCACAGTCACACACAGAAGCATTAGCTGGCTTGATTTGTTAGATGTATTACTTCGCCTGATAAATAGCAATGTTTTAAAACATATTTGAAAGATAAGTAAAAAAAAAAATACCAAAAAACATTATCTTGAAGGTGAAGGGAGTTAAGAAAAGTAATCAAGGTTTGCTTCTAAACATACGTGACTGGACATAATTAATCAATGGCAATTTAGAACAGGACATCTGCTAGATTAACGGCTGACGGGAAGCCAGTGGAGGCGGTGGAAGGGCTACCCAGAGCCATTTACCCCACACGCAGACGCTCAGCCCAGGGCAGCGGTTGCAACACTGCTTCACTGGGTGTTCTTCGCTGTTGTTCTTGTTCTGACCTCGGAGATTTGGGGTTTGCATTATAAAATGAATATTTTAAAAGGCAGAAGCCCTAACAGCCTCCGAGGGAACGGAGTGGTGTGGACTCGTCATGAGAAGTGGAAATAATTAGTATCATATTTTACGCTTCTCCAGGGCCTTTCAGCTTGAGGGTCTCAAAGGCCTTAGAAGACATTTAATTTCTCTGGCTAACGGGTGGAATTACCAGCAGTGCTTCGGTGGATTAGCCAAGGCACAGAATCAGAGGCTTGGGATTCCGAAATATTCCATAGGGAGTCCTGACGAGGGCCCAGATGTCAGGTCCTGGAGTTGGCCCTTCGTGCTATCTGCCAGGCAGCACGCCTGTCCCTCTGGGAGAAACTGAAACTGATGGGAGTAGACGTGGAAGGAGCCCTTCCAGCCTGCCTTTGGGTTCCACCTGGAGAAGGGCTGCAGAGCAGGACATCAACTTGTGCACCATTGCCCGACTCGGGGGCCTGTGCTGACAAACGCTTTGGCCGCAGGATGGCAGGAGCTGCAGGGGCCTTGGCTGTCCCTCACTCCTCGTCCTTGCTGCCTATTTAGAGCTCAAGGTGAGTGAGGTTTCACTGCCGTCTCTGGCATGGGCGAGCCAGCTGTGGGTGGCCCCAAGGAGCCGCAGCCTGTACCTGTTCCCATCCCCTGGTCCGCTGACTTGGTGAGTGGTTGCAGGCAACCATGAGAAGGGGGTCAGCCAGCCCTAGCTGGGCCCTCACTGCTCAATCCCACCACCAGCCACCCTGAAGCCCTTCAGACCTTCTCCACTCCCCTCAAGACCCCGACTGACCCCCCTTTCAGCCTCCTACTTCACTAAAGAGACTGAACCTTCTGAAATGAGATCTCCCCTCAAAATCTCTCGCTCTCTTCCCTCCCCGTTCACCCTGTTCCTCCCATTTCTGAGGCAGCGGTGTCCCTCCTCTTGCCAGTCACATGTCCCCCATTCCTCTGCTGTCTCCGTCCCCTCCATCCCATCCGTCCCCAAGCAGGTGCTCGCTCCTCCCCTCCCGGGCCCTGCAGCCTCCTCCTTCCCTCACCTTCCCTGCCCTGCCCTGCCCCACCGCACCTGGAAAGGGACCTCGGCACTCACTGAGATGCTGCAGTCCGTTCCCCGCAGCCTTCCATGTCTAGCAGGCTCCTGGGGCCGGCAACCCCGTGCTCCCCCTGCTGCCAAGGGGAAAGGGCCCCTGTCATCATGAAGCTGTCCGCGCCGCTTGGCTCCACAGTGAGCACTCTGGACGCGCCCTCCCCTCCTCAGCACCCAGAACACCATGTGCTCATGGGTTTGCCTCTGCTTCCCAACTCCTCTTCGTCCTTTATTTATTTATTTATTTGCATATTTATCATTTATTTATTGATACCCCTCCCTTGATCTAAAAAGGAGTCGAGGTAGAGCTGACCATTATTTCCCCCTCTCCTCCTTGCCCCACGATGTAGACTTTGCCCCAGGCTCCTCTGCACAGCCCCACGCTATTGGGTCCCTGCGCCTCCTACCTGCCGTGGTCACCTCTACCACGTCCTGCAAAGTGCTCGTCAGCCCAGGCCCTCCCCCAGCTGCAGGCTCTGATTGCACCCACCTGCTCCGGCAGCACCCTGAACTCACGGCACCTGGAGCCAAGTTTTTCATCACCGTCTTCTCTTCACCTGCGATCTCTCCTTTTTCCGTTAGAAGATCCATGACCTTCTCAACTATCTATGCCCAAGACCCTAAAGTCATCTTTGACTCTGCTCACACGTATTTCCTTGCTACCCATTTCCACGAGCACTAAGCTCACCTCTCCTCACTCGGACTAGTTCAGCAGCCTCCTCTCCCAGATTTCCTCTGCGCATGCTAACATTTTCCCATCCATCCTGAGCATCGTAGTGATTTCTATCTCCAGCCATTCACGCACCTTTAAAGGTTCTACTGGCCCACAGGCCAAAGTACCAAGTCTTTTATCCTGACATTAAAGACCACCCAATAAGTCCCACTCTTCCTTTACACCTTTCCGCATTCAAACTAGAATAAGTCGTTCCTGGAAGGTGGCCCGTGTTTCCCTCTCTCTGTGCCTTCTCGTGCCCTGGAATGCTCTCTTCTGTTTCCTTCAAGGCCCACTCAAACCCCATCTTTCATGAAGCTCTCCACCAACTGCTGGGACCTCTCCCTCCGCTGAACCACCATAGCACTTTATTTGTACCTTTCTCATGGCACTTACCATATTCTGCCTTGTATTATAGTTATTTGTGCACATTTCTGATGACCGTTCTTAGACTGTAAGCTCATCAAGGGCAGGGACTGTGTTTTATTCATCCGTGTCCATCACAGTGCTAGGCGTGGCACACAGCACACAGCAGTTGCTCAATAAATGTTTGTTGAATTAAATCCTGAACACCTGTGGTGGGTTTTATAATTCATGAAGTCATTTGCATCCATCATCTCACAAGAGCCTCAGAAAACCATATGGGTTGGGAAGAAGCAAAAATCATTATCCCCATCTTCTTGGTCATAAAACTAAGGCAAAATGCCGTTCAGTGAAGCCACACAGCACGCCAGTGGCATCTGTAGAACTTGCAACCAGGTCTTCTCTTCCTGCTCCCAGGTGTTCTCCGTCAATCTTCGTAGCTAGGTCACTGTAAACTGAAAACTGACTCTAAATCCATGCCTGGCTGTCACGGGTTTGGCCTCATCATCAGTCATGACCTCCCCTCCCTGCCATTCTCCACCACAGGCCAAGAGCAAGGAAACCCCACTCATCAAGGCAAACCTCCACGTGAAGTCCAGCACGTGTGTCCATCAACACAGGCAAAATTCCACTCCTTTCAGGGGAGGACAAAAGCCATCCGGGTTTTCACCAGGCCTGGGGAGTAGAGCTGTAGGACCTCATAAATCACTCCCGCTGCTGCAGGAAACCATCAGTCCAGATGGCAGCGAGACCAACAGCTCCAAGGGGCTGCTGTTTGATAAATCTCTTCATGCCTAATTAAGGCTCCCCTTCCAGAATGAATGGAACAGGGACATTTATTGATGCTGGTCAGATGGGCCTCCAGACGTGCTCGCTGCCTCGTGAATGCCCTTAATGGCATCCCCAATGACACTGACAGCCTGCCCCGGCCCGCCTGCCTCTCACCAGCCCTGCTGGATGTCACCGCTTCTCATCTCCTTCCCATCCTCTTGCTTCCCCTCTCCAGGGCTCTTCCCCTCAGCTTCCACCAAGAGCAGGGAGACCCCAGAAAGCCGAGATTCAGTTCTTGGCTACCTGAGCCCTGTCCTGGGGAAATGCCATGAGATGGTAGGAAAGGAGGATGGTGAGCAGTCTGTACTATCCTTGGGGATGCCGAAAACAAAGAGGCTTCTGTCCTGGTGGCAGGCCATCCACAACAATGGGAGGTTCCCATGGTTACTGTCTAGAAGCAATGTTTCAGTGGCCTTTGGGCTGTATAATGACAGTAGGAGTTTAATTTCCATCCTTAGCAGTCGAGGTGGGGGAGAGCTGGTTTCAGTGTTTTGAGCCATCCAACCCCTTATCAAACCTCTTGTCGAGAATTGCCCCAGTTGTCTATAGCCACAGCCCAATAGAACCACCCGACAAGGAGAATGAAGGTCTCTTATAGCCTTTCTCAGCCTTTCTCACCACTTCCTCAGCTATCCCACAGTCTCTTAGGGTGGAAAATGGGGCTCATTGGTTCCAAGAATTGTGTCAAGAAAGTACACAAAAGCTCAGGCCACAATATTTTCAAATGCTAAAAATGCTTCTTCAAACTGGTCCAGCACCAGCCATGAGCAGCCAGTCATAAGGGAATTAATAAAATGATGACCCAACAGCTAAGGAGTGGGAAAGCTGCCCTGTGGCCCACGGGAAGCCAAACCAATGAGGACCACTGCTGACTCCGATGCATCGTCCTGGGTGAGACAAATCAGGACTGGCTCAGAAAGATACCTCTTCAATTTCATCCAAAGTGCCTTGATCTTCTAAATGAGACTGACAGTGGAGCTGCTGGAGAGAATCTGTGAAGGGATGACAGGCTCATCAGATTAATTAGCACTTAATGGAAGTTGGATGTTGCAATGAAGACCATGCTGGAGTGAGCGAGTTTTCTCAAAGAAAGCCAGACTGTAACTCATAATTACCACCGTGGGACAGGTTGCTTGGCTGCTTCTTGGGCTCACTATCTCTGAGCAAGAGCTCTGGGGTAGGTACCAGATAATCCAGAAACCTGTCACTCAAAAACCTGGGGGACATGGATGAGGCCACTAAGCTTTGGTGGTTTCTCCTCCATGAAATGGAGATGGGGTAGAGAAATCAGGCAGGCTGGCAGAGGTTCAGTGCTATAGAGCAAACCAAATGGATGCACCTGTGAGTTTTGAGGATCCTGATTGTCCAACATCAGGCCATGTCATTATCCTGCTTAAGCCTATCAGTGGCTTTCCATCACCCTTGGAAGAAAATTCCCAAGCTTCTTATGTGGCCTACAAGGTCTTGAACTTTCCTCCCCTCTGCTCATAATATTTCAGCCACACAGGCCTTTTTGCTTCTCCTAGAACTTACCAAACATCCTAATCTCAGGGCCCCTGAACTGCTTGCTGTTTCCTCTCCCAGCCCCTTGCACGGTTGCCTCCTCCTCATCTTTCAAGTCTCAAATCAAATGTCCCCTCCTGGGGAAGTCCTTCTCTAACCCTCAACCAACTACTCTCTATCACATACTGCATATGGCTAGCTTGTCTTTAGATCCCTGAGAACTATCCAAATTATCTCTTTCATTTTGTAGTTCCCAACCCTGAGAAGCTTTGTAAAAGGTCCTGATGCCCAGGCCACACCCTATTTGAGATTAACTTATATCTCTGGGATCTGATCATGGACATCAGTGTTTTTTAAGAAGCTCCCACAGTCAGGATTGAGAAACACCGACACATCTGCTCCCTTGTTTATGGTCTGCCTACCCTTCTAGAATGTTCAGTGGGTGCTTGTTTTTCACAAGAGTCCCTATGCCCTAGGTGGTAGAAATGGCCACCCTCCAGGGTAACTGTACATTTGCCAACATCAGGACCCTAAGGTTTCTTGGTTCAGGGCTGGTTTGTCTATTAATGTCTCCACCTGGGGTGCTGGCAACAGGCTGGCAATGTGACCACTTACCTGGCTCTCTCAGGGGGCGCTGGCCAGCTTTACATCTCCCACAGGTGACTCTTTCTCCACAGTGGCCGGGGTAGATGGCCAGCATCCTTCCCACATCAGCCCAGCTGGTGGTGGACTTTTCCTGTCCCCACTGCACCCACTCACAGTGATTCAGGACCGTCGCCAGCCCAGCAGGCATTAGAACCCTAGCCTCACCGCAAAGCCTTTGCCAGTGCTTCTCAACCTCTGCTGCACATTGCAATCCCTGGGGGAGCTTTCAAAACCCAGGCCCCTCCCTCAGGGCCTCTGATGCGACTCCTCTCGGGAGTGACCTGAGCTGGGACCCTGGAACCCAGACCTAATTTCTGAACCCCTATATTCTCTTCAGTTCTTATGACCTACAGATTGCAAATTCAATTGTGGAAGCATCAGAAGGCACAGGAAGGTGGAGAAGCATCTTAGGGCAGTCTCCCAGGACTAGTAACGGGTAAATGATTGCCTTGAATAGCATCTGTGAGACACACAAGGGAGGGGCGGAGTTGGGGGTGTGGTGATCAGCAACTGAGGGGGTGGCCCGAACACTAACTAAATGCTTTACATTTACATAACAATATGCACATTTATATAACCCAATGCAGCCACCCTTTTGAGGCAGGTGCTATTATTATTCCCACCTCACAGATGAGGAAATTGAGGCATAGGCACTGGTTGACTTGCTCAAGGTCCCAAAGCTAGGAAGTGGTTGAACTGGACTTGAACCAAAGCCATCCGGTTCTCAGGGTTGGTGTTCCCACGTGAGACTCAGCCACCAGCCATGCCCCAACCCCAGCTGTCACCCCAGGCCCACCCGGGAGAGAAGCTCTTTAGTGCAGCGACAATAACAGGCTCAGGCTGCACAGCACTGGGCCCCATGGCTGCAGCTGTTGCCTTTTGAACTTGGTGGGGAAGCTGGGATTAAACATCGCCAGCTGGGCTCCTTGGCCCAGGGACTAGGCATGAGGTGGAGCATTGCCAAACTGCAGTTTGGAAGGAAGATGTGAAGTCGCCCTCTGCCAGAGGCCAACCTGGAAACCAGGAGTGAAACCAACAAAGCAGAGGTCAGAAACCAACTGATAAAGAGCAGGAACTCAACAAATACAGGTGGGAAAGGGCATGGTGCTCTCCTGTGACCTCTGCAAGTGGTTACCAGCTGTCCAAGACAATTGTGCCAATAGCCTGTCCCATTGTGCCAAGAGCCTGCCTCAGAATTATGTATTTGTCCCAGGCTGAGTTATGGCAGAGAAGTGACCCCCCCAGGCCCCCTTTGCTGTGTTGAGAAACTGCAAATATCAGATGGTCCCTGTCCTTACCCTGCCTCCACAGCTTTCTGCCTGAGCAAAGCAGATCCAGCTACTTCCCATCTCTGGCAAATGTTCTGGATTGAATTGTGTCCTCCAAAAAGATATGTTCAAGCTCTAATCCCCAGTATGGTCCTTGTGAAAATGACCTCATTTGGAAATCGGGTCATTGCAGATGGAATTAGTTGATATGAGGTCTTACTAGATTAGGTGGGCCCTTAATCTCATATGACTGGTGCCCTTAGAAGAAGAGACAGACTCAACGAGGATAAGGCCATGTGGTGATGGAGACAGTGATCAAAGTACTGCAGCGACAAATCAAGAAATGCCAAGAATGGTCAGCAAACAGCAGAAGTTGGAAGATGCCAGGAGAGATTCTTCCCTATGCATTTCAGAGGGAGCGTGGACCTGCGACACCTTGATTTCAGACTTCTAGTCTCCAGAACTGTGAGACAGTAAAGTTCTGTTGTTTTAAGCTACTCGGTTTGTGGTACTTTGTTAGGGAAGCCCTTGGGAACTAAAACAGTATGTTAAGCTCTTCACCCAAAGAAGGCAACTTGCTTCCTTCCTCTTTGGGCCTTTCTCCCAGGCCAAGGGCCAGAAGACTAGTTCATGGTGGGAACTTCTCAGCTGCAACCTGGCTTAGTTGTCGTTGGGGCAAGTGGACATGGCCTGGCATGCAGTAGTGCCCAATAAAGATTGTTGAATAAACACCTAGTAAACTGTTCAATGAATGAATGGATGGATAAATGCTTCCCAGTTTCCAGAAACCATTTCTCTCTGGCTGCTCAACAGGTGGGCTCTCCTTGAGCCTCCTTCCTCTGCCTCCTTCTACCTGACAGTGCAGTTATGGTCATAGTAACATAGCAGATAGCTACAGCTTTGGTGTCCAGTCAGCACCCCTAATTTAATATTGGCACCCCTAAATTCCTCCCCCACTGCATACCAGAAGAGGTACTTTTCTCCACCCCTACCTGGCTCAAAAATGTCTGCCATGTGCCAGCCCCTGCATCAGGCACTTTGCCCCAACTGTCTCATTCTCCCACCAGCCCTCTGAGGTCTGTATCATTTAGCCCCATTTTATAGATAAGGGGCCCAAGGCTCATGGCTTATTGTGTGGCTAGGTGGCAGAGCTGGGAACCAACCCAGTCTTGAGACATCCTTCTAGGAATCTTTGCCTTCTAATCTACCCAGCAATTTAAGCAAAGTCATTAGTTCATTCACCCTGTCACCCATTCATTTAAGATACACTGGGGAATTCCCACTAGGTGTTTGGGTACATGAACACCCTGTCCTTACTTCCAGGGGGCTCACAGTCTAGTGGTGGGAGTGGGAGATGGAGGACAGACACATGGAACAGCCCTGGAAGGGCTGTTGTAGAGAGATGAACAGACGCTACCATGAGAGAGAAAGAAAGCACAAAGAAAGGAGCAAGGAATTCTGCTTGCTGGAGAGTATGCAGGGTTCTACTTCGAGGGGGCTTCACAGACGAGGAGACGTTTGAATTCCTACAGTAAATGAGAGTGCCCTTTGCTAACACATCGGCTCCTTCCTCCTCACCTTGTCATTCTCTATACAATGATCTCTACTCCTGAGGGGAAACAGAACTCCGAAATAAGCGTTTGAGACTGAATTCATGTGCTGGGAAGACAGCTTTCTTTTCCTATACTGACACGACCACAAAGGAAGAGTGAGGGTGGGACATGGTGGTGGACTTTTGCGATCCTCTGGCTCCCACTCAACTCCCCAAAGCTTGGCAGCCCTCCAGCTCTGGGGCTTTGGAGGTGTAGTCCACATGTACAAAGCACAGCCCACACCAGCAAGTCACCCACCTGACCTTGCCAACAAGGAGAGAATCTATGTGTGTAACCAGTGTCTGTCTCCATTCATTCAATTCAATCCCACTAGTACCACTGAGAGATGGCAATGAATGAGGTTCTGCTCTGGCCATTGTGGGAGACATAGGTCCTGCCTCTGAGAGCTCAAGTCTAATGGAAGGGGCAATTATGCAAAACCCAACCTGCAATGACTTCTGACACTAACTACCCAGAGTTAGCCTAAACTTCAGTTAGAAGGCACAGTCCTCTATAAAACCACCCTCACTTCAGACACCAGGTGTAAGTTTGGGGGTCTCAAGGGCCACCCTCACTTTTGACCAACTGGCCACACATTCAAGCATTCCCATCCCACCCCTCATGTTTGGTAATGTAACCAAGAGTTAAGAATCAACAAATGATTATGACTACCAAATCATTATATAGATGCTTCTTCTCTTTTTTCCAGTATCTTATAGAATAGCCAAAGTTAATACCTGAAATTACTGAGACTAGCAAGAGTGAGCTCATCTCTGCTTATGGTTACCCCAGACTGACCTCACTCTTGTGTATACTTGCTATTGTGATGATTATCCTAAACTGGGCTCACCCTTTTTTATGGTTATACCAAACTAGTCTCACTCTTGTGTATACTTGCAATTGTGATGGTAACCATTCCACCCTCTCCTGTTTGAATCCATAAAAACCCTAAACTCCTCAAGATCAAGGAGGCAGCTTTTGGGCCATGAGGCCACTGTCCTCCTTTGCTATATGCAAGATAAACTCTTTCTCTCTTTGAAACCCTGATGTCTCCGGAATTGGTCATTAACGAAGTGCATCAGGCAAGAACCCACTTTTGCTAGGTAACAGTAATTCGCCAGAATGACTCACAGAATCCAGGAAAGCTGTATAGGTATGAGTAAAGATTTATTATAACAAAAGATACAAATGAGAAACAGCCAAGATAATAAATAGATAAGGTGAGGTCAGGGAGGGTCCCTCCAAAAATCAGGGAAGATCACCAGAGCTTCCACATCCAGAGTTTTTATTGGGGCTTCATTACGTAAGCCTGACTGACTGAATATCATTGGCCATGTAGGTGAACGCAATCTCCATTCCCCTAACCAACCCGGAAGGTAGGTCTGCTCTCATGTGGCTCCAAGCCTCGACCCTCTAATCACAGTTGGTCTTCTGGCCTCTATCCCCAAGTCATCTCCTTGGCATAAACTATTCAGGGGCCCACCAGGAGTCACCTCATTAGCCTAAGCCATCAGATGTAGTCCAGAGGCCCACCATGAATAACAAAGACACTTGGGAAATTCCAGGAGTTTGAAGGCTACCTCCCAGAACCAAGGACAAAGCCAGTCAAGTTCTTCAATACACACAACCTAACACATGGCAGAATGAAGTAAGGGGAAATAGCAATCCATGCAACTGGGGGGATTCAGAACAGGTTTCACAGAGGAAATGATAGATGAACTGCAATTTGAAGAATAAGTGGGATTTTGACAGTTGGATATTGACTCTCTCGAGTACCTACCATACCCCTTCCAAGAAAGTTCAACCCTCCTCAGTGGCAACAAGGGGCAAGGAAAGCACTCAAGCAGCTGGCTGTCACACTGCTGGTGACCACCACTAATTTATAAGTCAACAAGGGAATAAACCCTGCCACCTTTTGTCCAGCTTCCCCTCTAGGTCATGGTGTCACCATAGGTGAGGCCGCATGGATTCATGAGATCCTTGGCATGGGAGATAGTCTCAGCCATGCCAAGGGAAGAAAGGATAGGCAGGTGCTCTGAGGCTATAGCCTCAACTTTTTACTCCCAATCCAAGCCCGTTCCTCATGCCCTCAGTTCCTCTCCATTGTACCTTCCCCTAATACATCAAGACTCCATTTCTAATCAGTTTCCTTTGTTTGTTGGTGGCTCTTTTCCTTGTAACACCAGTCACCAGTCCAGTCTGTGAGGCTATCTTACAGTTTCACAGGATTACTGTTAACTGCACAGGGTACTGAGGTATAGTACAGCTTTCTCCTAGTCTTTCTTGGGGAAGATGGAAGTCTTTTGCTGCCCTCCAATGGGAGTCAAACTGGACAGAAAAGAGGAACTGAGGAATGCATGTAGTGGCAGCTCCATAGATCACTGAGCTGGGTTAGCAGCACCCTGCAAGTTTTCTTACAGAAGACCTATAACCAAAGTAACTACAGCGGCCGTGGGGGCTGCTCAGTGTGTTCTTGGCTGCACCCTCTGCTCCACTGTTCCACTTGGTCATTGTCCAGCTGTGCTCTTAGATTTCCTCACTTGCAGCCAAGCTCCGTGGCTGCCTCCTCCTAACCTCCTCTCTTTCGGTCCTTACTGAATGGGATCTGCTCTCTTCACTTACTTGACATATTAAATTCAACTAATATACTAGACAGGCTATGTCTACACATACACACACAGTATTATGCCATTATAAACCCTCTAAAGTTTCTAAGTAAATACATTATATACATGTTTATTACTTATCCTAATATATGTGCTTCATCCAAAAAAAATAGATTGTCTGATCAAATCTACCCAACAGTAGAAAAAGTTGGAGTTTGAGGGAGCTGGACACCTTAAGACACAGGAATTCAAGGTCACAAATAAACACAAGGACAAATCAGGACCCGACCCAGCAACCACAGGTACTCTGACTCTGTCCAAGATGGTCCTGCTTTCTTTATGGGTTCTGTGTCTACTCCCTCTCCTTTCCTCAGCCATGGGCTTCACTTAGTCCAGCCTCCAGATGTAGCCTACTCCTCTTGGGCTCAACCTGCCATGTTCTCTCCTAGCTCATGTCCACTTTTGACTCTTCTCCTTTCCTGTGGACTCAGGGTCTCTCCAAAGAAATCTGCTGTTAGGCAGCCCAAGTGGGGAACGAGACAGGGATTTCCCAGGCCCCACCCCTGAGGCACAGCACACCCGGCTGCTTAGGGCAGGCAGGAAATGCATTTAAACTTCAAAGAATGACAGAAGCTCAGATAAGAGGAACCATCTCAAGAAGTTGCTTCTCTCACTCCAATTCCTACTGCTTGATCAAGTCTTCTTTAATATTTGCTGCCTATCTGGACTGATTTTGTTGGGGGGAAATAACAGGCCCAGATTTTAAAATAAGGCTTTGTCTTTTACTGAAAAGCTGTGTGGAAGAAAGGGACGAAGGGAACCAGCACAAGCCCAAACTGACTGACAACCACACCCCCCATTGTCAAGCACATCAAAATTACAGGGTGAGAGCCAGCAAGATGGCGGCAGAGTAAGGAGCTCCTAGAGTCAGCGCGTGCTACAGGGCAGTTAGTAATCACCCAGAGCTATCTAAAGCACCTGTTTGGGGGCTCCAGGAGACCAGAAGAGCATCCTGCAACATCCTTGAAAAAGAACGGAAGGAAGAGACTGCGCATCTGCAGAGAAGATTCGTGAGCAGACCTCTCCACGCTGCGGAGGCCAGTGCCCATCCTCCACTGGAGGCACAAGTCGCCTTGGGAGCTATTCCGTAGCTGGAATTGGAAGCTCCATTTCCCAAAAACAGGGGAGGAGGAGACAGATTGGCACCAACTTCAGCTACTGATTAGTAAATATGGCTAGCTAAAGTATAATCCTAAGAATAGATAAAGTTTGAACATGTCCAAGTCAGAAAGAGGTTGGAAACTGTCATTTTTTTTATTTTAATTTTTTTAAAAAAGATATTTAGATTACATAAATGTTATATAGAAAATATAAGAGATTCCCATATGCCCTGCTCTCCACACCACCCACATTAACATCCTTCATTAGTGTGGTACATTCATTGCAATTGATGAACACATTTTGGAGCACTGCCACTAAGTATGGATTATAGTTTATATTGTAGTTTACACTCTCCCCCATACAATTCTGTAGGTTATGGCAAGATATATAATGGCCTGTATCTGTCATTGTAATGTCATTCAGGACAATTCCCAAGTCCCAAAAATGCCTCCATATTATACCTGTTTTCCCTATCCCTGACCTCAGAACCTCCAGTGGCCACTGCCCCACATCAATGATATAAGTTCTTCCATTGCTAGAATCACAATAAGTCTATAGTAGAATACCAGTAACTCTACTCTAGTCTATAGTTCATTCCCTAATCCTGAGGATTCTGGGATGGTGATTACCACTCCACCTCCAATTGAGAGGGGGCTGCAATCCATTAGGGGTGATGAATGGGACTCTCTTACTTGCACGTAACTGTTATTTTAACTCTGCCCCCGGCATGAAGGGAAGCAGGGCTGATCAAAGATCAGAGTGACAGTAGGGACCGGCTTCTTTCCATCCAGATCGGACTACTGCCCTAGCCTAGACTCCAGCTCCGCCTCCAGCAGGGAGGAGGCTGGCGGGCCCTGCACCAGCCTCTCCAGGTAACTGCAGGTACATTCAGCTGGCACAGACTGAAGAGTCAGAAGTTTACCAGGGCAACTGCAGTCATTTTGGACCCACACGGCATAGATTGCTTGCCCACACCTGCAGCTCCATCCCCACCCCAGGCAGGGGAGGAAGGGGCGTGAAGCTTCATCAGTCTCTCTGGGCAACTACAGTCTAGGCCTGCACCACTTGGATTATTACACATGGCTGTGACTCTGTCCCTACTCCTGGCAAAGGAGAAAGTTGGGAGAAGCTTCATCTGTCCCTGGGGCAATGTGGGCAGCTTGGGCCTCCACAGCTTACAACACCAACTATATCCTCAGCTCCTATTACACAACCAACAAGGGAGAAAGGGCAAGAAAGTCCTAAACTAAAGAAAGAAACTTCACCCAATATAAATATATCTAGTAAGCCAGATGCCAAGACACCAACAAAAAATTAAATCCACACCAAGAAACAGGAAGATATGGCCCAGTTAAAGGAACAAGATAAGCTTCCAGATGACATAAAGGAGTTGAGACAACTAATCATAGATGTTCAAACAACTCTCCTTAATAAATTCGATAAGATGGCTAAAGAAATTAATGATATTAAGAAGACATTGGATGGGCACAAAGAATTTAAAAGCATACATAGAAAAATAGCATATCTTTGGGAATGAAAGGTACAATAAATGAAATTTAAAATACACTGGAATCATATAATAGCAGATTTGAGGAGGTGGAAGAAAGGATTGGTGAGCTTGAAGAAATGGCCTCTGAAAGTGAACATACAAAAGAACAGATGAAGAAAAGAATGGAAAAAATTGAACAAAGTCTCAGGGAACTAAACAACAGCAAGAGA
>JAQZBX010059723.1:0-17462 GCA_029593785.1 Cabassous unicinctus
CCCACCGCGCCGCGCGGGCCAGGCTGCCCTCACAACCGGGGCCTCACACATGGTAAACGGGAGCTCTATCGATTGAGCCACACCCGCTTCCCTACTAATCTGCTTTCTATCTCTAAATATTTGCTATTTCTAAGCCACCTCTTGGTAACAACATACAATTTTTGTCCTTGTCTGAAAAATGATTTCAAGTTTCTTCCATGTTGCAGTATGTCTCATAACTTCATTCCTTCTAATGGCTGAATAATATTCCATTGTGTGTTTGTACCACATTTTGTTTACCCATCCATTCACCTGTTGATGGATACACGGGCTATTTCCACCTTTGAGCCATTGTGAACAATGCTGCTATAAACATTGGTGCACAAATTTTTGTTTGAGACCCTGTTTTCATTTCTTTGGATATATACATGGAATAGAATTGCTGAGTCATATGGTAATTCTATAATTAACTTGAGGAAATACAATATTGTTTCCATGGCTGCTGCCCCATTTTACATTTCTACTAACAATGTACTAGGAGTTCCAATTTCTCTGCAACCTTTCCAAAACTTGTTACTTTCCATTTTTTTAACAATAGCTATCCTTTTTTGGTCTGAAGTGGTATCTCATTGTGGTTTTGATTTACATTTCCCTGATGGCTAATGATGTTGAGCACCTTTTTTGCATGTTTTTGTGTTTTTTTGGCATTTGTATATCTTTAGAGAAATGTCTACTCAAATCCTTTTCCATTTTTAATTGAGTTGCCTTTTTGTTCTTGCATTGTAATAGTTATTTTTATATTTTGAATATTAAGCTCTAATCCAACATATGGTTTGAAGCTATGTTCTCCAATATGGTAGTTTTGTCTTTTCACTGTCTAGATAGCTTCCTTTGATGCACAACAGTTTTTAATTTTGATAACATGAGAGACATTCTATGTTCATGGATTTGAAGGCTCAAATCGTTTAAATGGCCATTTCCCCCCAAAAGAGCTACAGATTTAAAAAAAAAAAAAAAAAAGATGTTGACATCTTAATCCCCATCCTCTCAGAATGTGAGCGTATTTGGAAATAAAGTCATTACAGATAGAATTAAGCAAGAATTAAGGGGTCATACTGGAGTAGGTTGGCTCTTCATCCAATTTGACTAGTATCTTTATAAGAAGAAGAAATTTGGACACAAACCAACAAAGTGAAGGGAACACCATGTGATGACAAGGCAGAAAACACCATGGATTGCTGGCAAGCCACCAGCAGAAAGCAGGGAAGAGGCATTGAATGTATACTTGTTCTACAGACTTCGGTGGATTCATGGCCTGTCTGATACCTCAATTTGGGGCTTCTAGCATCCAAAATGATGATACAATAAATTCTGCAGCTTTAAACCATCCTATATATGGGACTTGTTATGACAGCTCTGGTAACTAAGATATATGGAAATAAAAGAGATATAGAAAAATCAAAGCAATTTTGAAAAAAAGAACAAAATTAGAGGATGTTTACTACCTGATTTCAAGCTTAATACTATATTCCAGTATTCAAAATATTGGAATATTTGTATAAGGATATGCATGTAGGTCAATAAAACAGAATTCAGAACACAAAAATAAACCCTTACATTTCTGGTTAATCGATGGTTTGCAAAAGTGTCAAGACAACTTAATGGAAAAAAATTATCTTTTCCAAAACATAGTAACCATATCAGGTAAATATGTACAGAATACATAATGATCTTTTAAAACTCATGAAGAAAATGAACCCTATTCAAAATTCATAAAATAATGACTAGACATTTTAACAGAGAATACAAACAAACAGTTGAGTTTTATGGCACTATTTATAAAATATATTAGGAGTACATATTAATTTTTGAGCAATGTTGATGCCAATAGGCTAGCTCAACTACTTACAATTCTGACAGAGGGTATATGCTTCTGTATACTGACCATTTCTTATCACCCTACTAATTTTAAAATGTATTCTTTTTCACAGACTAGAATAATGATTCTATTAATATGGTAATAAAATCTTTATTATGGAAGGATTCATTGGAAATAAAAATGCATATAAAACCTGGCTTCATTCTAAGACCTGTTGAACTAAATGGGTGATTGAGCTATGTTCCTGAAATTTTCAAGCCTTAGAAATATCAGGCTAATTCCACTAGAATGGCAGAAGACAATAATAATAAAAAAGACAAATTTTAAAATTGTGTCTATTTTAGCAGATCTGGTGAATACCTTACACTTAAAATTCTTTAAAAACTTGGGCAATGTCTCCTAATGAGTTGAACATAAGTCACCAATTATCAGAAACTGGGGGCTCAATACACCCACCATAATTACCATCTCAAGACAACATGGCTGCAATCATTTATGTCACTGCACTCACTTTTACAGTACTTTTTTCATTATTACATTTTGTGCTGTTCAAGTCCGTTCCAGTTAAATCCCCAAACACGGATCAACTGCTTTTTACAAAACAGGCAGTTACATTTGTTATTGGAAAATGACTAATATTGATTAAATTAATGAGAAATGGAATCATGCTGAATAAATTAACTGGATTGCAATCATGTTGGTTGTTAAATGATCCCTTCATGATGAAGTAAATTAACTGGATTATAATCGTTTTGATTGTTATATGATCCTTTTTATAAACGGATATTTTATTTTTATATGATTAAGTTTATAGAATGTAGATTATGCCATTTCTCAAAAAGACCAACGGAAAATATAACCATCAGCATTTATGGATGCTAATTTGATGGCTGTCATCAAGTCACAAACCTTGTCCCTGAAACAGCAGTTTATGATATAGTAATGGACGTGACATCAATAACTTGCCTAAGACCTTGGTGTAAGATACTAACACTTTGTAGGTGGGTAAAAAATATTCCCCAATTGCTTGTAAAATAAAAATAAATAGTACTTTCAAACAGAAGTGCTTAAATTCAGCATACTTAGATTCTAAGTTTTATTTTGTTATAGACAGAAGCAGGTTATCAATATTAAAGCTTTATTTGCAGCTATCATTGTAACTTCATTTTTCTGAGCTTCAAATTTAGCAAAAACATAAAGCAGAACCTTCCTTAATTTGTATTGACAAAATGAGACCTCTAACATAGAGCAATAGATGTATTTTAGCATTGCATTTTTCATCACTCTAACTCCTGGGGTTGCTTGAATGAAAATTACTTAATACATTAGAAAATATATTTTTCTTTGCTTTTCCAAAATTGGAATCTCAACCTCTTATAAGCAATGCCTATCTTAATTTACTTATCACCCATTCTCCTTGAAATTTTTGCTTTCACCAGATGACACTATTTGTACCTTTTAAATGAATCCTGCGTCCTCCCAACTCTAAAAGGTGTGTTCATGCTGGTACCTCTAAGTGGGATGCTCTTTAGCAGTTGATGTCTTTTAAAATCCTAATGCTACTTCAAGAGCTTATAAATCCCCTTCTCTGAGAAATGTTCCTGAATTTTTGTATGAATACCAATATGGATATGAGGAAGAGGATGCTACTCAAGGCCAGGGATGAAAAAAAACCCACCATAACAGAATAGACTTAAAATATTCCCTGAGCTTACACAGAGCAGGAAGAGATTGTGTTCCCACCAATAAGAATGGTTAGACCTCACAATATATGGGATATTGGATAGTACATCAGAAGGATATTACTTCAGCACTGAGGTTAAATTAGGCAGCAGTAGACTAATGGCTGCTCTGAAATTGCCATAGCAAATCTTGAAAGACTTGAAATGATCATACTGATTTGAAATAATAAATCTACCTGCCAGAACCACATTATAACTATTTAAAGGAATATAACAACATCCAAAAACCAATATAAAATCCACAATGTCTAGCATCCAATAAACATTATGAGGCTTGCAAAGAAGGAAGAAAATTTGATCCATAATAGGGATAAAAACAAATCATCAGAGCGGAGTCAGTGTAGCTCAGCAATTGAGCACCTGCTTTGCATGTATGAGGTCTTGGGTTCAATCCCAGGTACCTCCTATAAAAAAAGAAAAAGAGAAATCATTAGACAGAGAGAGCATGAGCGAGCATATGAACTGTGTCAGAAATGATGGTAATAAAAAACTAGCAAATAAGGACATAACACAGCTTTTAGACAATATAATCTATATGTACAAGAAGATAAAGGAGTGAAAAATGTGTGTATGATGAGAGATAAGTGTAAGATATAAAAAATACTCCAAAAATATAAATGTGAAAAATATCTAAAATAAAAAATGCATAAAATAAAAAGTGGCATTAGACAGTACAAAAAGATAAAAGTAAAAACTATTTAAAATAAAGCACAGAGATTAAAAATAAATTTACCGTGGTTAATAATATAAATACAGAAATATTCTTGTACTACAAGGTGTGAAGAATGTGGCAATACATGGGGAAAATATAATTAATGTAATTACACACTATAGCTAACAACATAGTAATGTTTTTGTAGCAAAAGCAAAGAAGGCGCTATATTAATATTAAAGGTCAAAAAAAGACTCTAGGGTCTGGTTTTGTGAGATATGAATATGATTAAGCATTTTTTTCTCTTCTTCATTTTTCACATTAATAAGGAGACCTTGACTATGTCATTTAACTATTCTGCGTTCATCTGTGTATCTTTCTGAACACTAGAGGAAAAATTGAAATTAGTTGTTGAAATTAGATGAGATAAAAGTACCAGGACAAATTTTTAGGAGTAATGCTAATATCAGTTGTTGAACTGCCTTTCTCTGTTATTTTATTTTTTGAATTTGAAATAAAGGTTAAAAAAAATTAACTGAGAATCAATGGTATGTAGGACAATATCAGATTGTGTACTATCTGAGCAATCATAGTGCTAGAAGAAAAAATATTTGAAGAAATAATTGTCCAAATCAATTAAATTTGATGACAATTATAAATCCACTGATTCAAGAAGCTAAAAGAAAAACACCAAAAGGAATAAAAATAAATAACACCATGACAGGATATGTCAGAATCAAATTACAGTTAAAGAAAAGTCTTGTAAGCAGCAAGAGAAAAAGATATACAGTATGTGAAGAAGTATATTTTAAGAATGACAGCAGATATCTTTTCAGAAACAATACAAGTTAGAAGACTATGTAGAGAGTTTTTTAAACAACTGGAAAAAAAAGTCAAACTAGAAATCATCATGCGGTCAAAATATCTTTCAAAACTGAAACCAAAGGAAAGGCTTTTTGACTTAAAAAAATCCAAGAGGGTTTATTACCAGCAACTCTACAAGAAATATTAAAGGATATTCTTCATATTCTTCAATAGGAAGGAAATGGAATTTAGATCTATACAAAGAAGTAAAGAAGACTGCAAATGATATCTATATGATAAATACAAAGATGTTTTTTCTTGTTTTTAATTCCCTTAACATATAGTTGGCAGCCTAAAGGAAAAGTAAAAATAATGTATTAAGTGGCTAATAAAATATGCTGGATTGAAATACATGACATAGAACAAATGATGGTGGAGTATTAGGAAGTACACTACTGTAAGTTTCCTTCACTTATGTGGTCTAATATTATTAGAAGATATAATGTAAGTAAGATGTTGAAGATATATATATTGTACTACCAGAGAAACCACTAAGTAATAAAACATAGATACGAAGCTAATAAACTTATAGTGGAAATAAAATGATATCATAAGGAAATCCAAAAGAAGAAACAGAAAAAAAAATGGATTATCAAGGTGGTAGATTTAAATTCAACCATACTAATAATTTCACTAATTATATATAGTCCAATCACCACAATTAAAAGTCAGGGATTATCAGAGTGGGTAAAACAGCAAGCCTCAACTAGAGCTGTATGCAAGAAACACACTTTACTTAAATAATAAAGACAAAGTAGTTAAAGGAAAATGATGGTAAAAAGATATACAATTCAAATACTAATCAAAAGGAACTAGACCAAATATGAATATAAAAATAGACCTCAAAATAAGGAATGTTGACAGGGTTAAAGAGGGCTATTTTCTAATGATAAAGGGGACAATTCATCATGTTGTCATAAAAATCACACATACATATGCACCTATAGGAGAAGTTCAAAATACAGGAGAAAAAAACTTGATAAAATTGATAGGAGAAATAGATAAATCCAAAATTGTAGTCAGTCTCAAATAAATTATTAAAACTTTTTACTTAGGAAACTAATAATTAAATAAAATAAAAGTAAAAGTAAACCAAGTTTAGGAAAAGGAAGTAAGAAATATAGATAACAAGAGACATGAATGAAATAGAAAACAGAAATAGAAACAAAAAAAACATAGAGAAATCCAATGAAACCAAAGTTGGTTCTTTGAAGAGATCAATAAAATTGATAAACTTCTGACAAAATTGATATGGAAACAAAATAGAGAACACAAAGAGTATCATGAAAAAAAGTGGAAGGATCAATATAGATCCTACAAATATTAAAAGGATAACAAGAGTTTTGTATAAGTGACTTTATGCCAACAAATCTGACAATTTGTGTGATGTATTAAAATGTGAAAGACACCAACTATCCAAACTTACTCAACAAAAAATATACTTGAATAGACATATCTATTAAAGAAATTGAATTTTTCATTAAAATATTTCTCACAAAGAAAAGTCCAGTCCCAGTTGTTTTCATTTGTGAACTCTACCAAGTTTTTAAGGAAGAAATAATACCAATCCTATGTAAACACTCTTTAAAAATATATGAGTAGTAAGAAATTTCCAACTAAATTCATAAGGTCAGTATTATTCCGATACCAAAACCACACAAAGACAGAAGAAAGAAAGAAAACTGAAAATCTATATCTCATAAATATAAGTGCAAAAATATTTATCAATTTATCAAGTTAAATTTAACAATATGTAGAAAGTATAAAACATTATGACCAAGTGGAGTTAATCCTACGAATGCAAGATTAGTTTAATATTTGAAAAATAATCAAAATAACATACCATAGTAGCTGACTAAATTTGAACTCTATGAATTTCTCAGATTCAGAAGGAAAAAAATGAAAAAGTCAACTCCTATGCATAAAAAACAAAATAAAATTTCACTAAACTTAAGAATAGTTGTGGACAGTCTCATTCTGATGAAAGGAATTTACAAAGCACTGAAGCTGACATCATTTTTAATGGTGAGTAAAGTATGTTTACTTTCTATTCTTCTATATGCCATAATTCTATATTAGCTAATGAAAAAAGAATAATAAAAAGAAATTTAAAAAGCATTCACATTTGAAAGGAAGAAGTAAAACAATGTATTCTTAGATTCATGTTTTTCTATGAAGAAAATCATAAGCAATATATAAAAGGGCTACTAGAAAAATAAGCTATTTCATTAACGTCTCAGTACCCAAGATCAATATAAAATATCAATTTTGTTTTTATACATAAACAAGAAATCATTGGGAGTTGAAACTTTATAAGTACCACTTATAATAAAATGAGAACACATGAAATATGTAAGAATATAGTAACAAAATACGTAGACCTATACACTGATATTCAAAAAAAATAAGGGAAAATAAAGATTTCTAAGTATATGAACAATATACTGTGTTTATAAATTGCATGTTTCAATATTGTTAATCTGCCATTTCTCCATATTATGAGGTATAGATCTAATGAAATTCCAATTTTAAAAATCCTGTTTTGAGTAAGTGGATTCAAAAGTTTATATAGAAACGCAAAGAATATAGCATATCCAAAACTGCTTTTTAAAGAACAATCTCATAAAACTCGCAATACTGATTTTGAACAGAAAGTGATTAAGAAATCATGGTGTCAGTGTAATCATAAATATATAGATCACTGAAACAGAAGAGAGTGTTCAAAATAGACTTAACAAATATTTGTTCAATTAATATTTTATTAAATTGCTAAAGTTATTCAATGGGGCCAACATAATCTTTTCACTAAATAGTTATGGAATAATTGAGGGGCCGTATGCAAAACACTGGATCCCTCCCTCACACCCTACACAAACATTAATTCAAAACGGATCAAATACCTATGTAAGATTAAAAGTAAGACTAAAACCATAATACTTTTAGAGGGGAAAAAAACCTAAGAAATAACCTTTGTTCCTTGAGTTTGGCATAAATTCCTTAAGTAGGGCAAAACAGGACTTAAAGAATTTAAGTGCCAAAGAAACCAAAGCATTCACTTAGAAAAGTTTGTGACTGCTCAAGACCTAAAATGAAACCTGGGCTCTCAACATTCTATGGGCAAGAAGAAAATAGAAATATTTGCAATCCCCGAGAGAGGCATATTCTCCAATGCTCACATCAGTGCTCAATGTGGCCAAAGCGGATAATAGAAATGGACAACTTTTCCTGAGAATGTATTGAATAGCAACAGAGTTCAACTATTTCCAGACACAAGAATTCAGACTTAATAATGAAATATTTCCTAACCCTAGCATGGTGTGTCCTCAAAATATTTGCTCAGTGGGATCTCAGAATTGCTAAAGAAAAATGACTGCCATATTTCTGCCTTGCTTCACCTTTCTGATGGGGAACATTTGTTGTGGTTATTTAATTCCTCTTCATTATGGTACAGTGTATGTGTGAAGGGCAATAACCTATCTTTTTTATTTATATATATATATATATATATTTTTTTTTAAAGAAACTTTAGATTACATAAATGTTACATAAAAAATATAGGGGATTCCCATATGCCCCCTCCCTCCCTCTCCTTTTATTTTATAGTTCTCCAAATCAAGATAAAAGCTTTACCCCTTAATGAAGAAACTATTCCTCGTCACCATAGAGCCTGCATTTGAGCTTGATTCCATTCCTAAATGAGAATTTAGGGGTTAGTTCACTTGGGGAAGGCATGAAAGTGTTTTACCACTTTGAAGGAAAAAGAATGTGCCAAATAACTGGTATCTAGAAGGAAGGCAGTGATATTCATGAATGGTTTTTAAAGAATAGTCCCGTATTTTCAATTTCTTGGTGAATTGTGGTGAAGAGAAATGTTCCAAACAGTGGTTGTTCTGTCTATCTGAGCCCCAGAGTGAGTATGATGGAGAGCAGAGTTTTATATGACTAATGCTCAAGCAATAGCAAGAAATCTACCATTGCTATTTTAAACCACTGGCACTTCAAAGGTAGTTTATTACTGTACCAAAATTAGCTTATCCTGACTGATACACAAGCACAATTTTAATTTCCAAAAGGGTAAGCCTTTTCAAAGCTAATTCAATGAAATTATAAATGCAAAATTTATAAATAAAATGTTAATAAAGGAAATCTAGCAATATGTTATTAAATCTTTTACTGTGACTCATAGGATTTGTTAAAAGAATACAATGATGGTTCAAATTGAGAAAATATATACCCATATTTATTTATTACATTTGATATTAAATCATATCACTGGATGCCAAAAGGAATTTAATATAAAGCATCAGTTGTTTCTAATAGGAATTGAAGGAAACTACTTAAATATGACAATATTTACTTCAAACCAAAAGAAAACATCCTTCTTATTCATAAAATTCTGAATCTATTTCATTGACCCTCAGGAGCAACTAAAAAATGCTTTTCTATTTTTTTCATTATACCAGAGTACTTCTGTCATACTAATCATAAAAAATCAAGTTGTTTCCTAATTGTTTCCTAGGAACTGTGAAATAAAGTCTATTGTTCCTCATAAGTGTTTGAAACACTTCATGTTCTGGAATCAAAACAGCCTATTAATTTTCCTGTGAGTCCCTATCCAAACTATCTGTTTCTGAAAGCCTGTTGGTCTTCTTTATTCAGCATCCTGGGTTACAGCCATACATATTCTCTTCTCTGTACCAGTTTCCCCTTGTACTTTTATCTTAATTGTTTCCAAATTCCCATTTACAAGCCAATTCCTCTGTTTTTTTTTTTGTTTTTTTTTTAATTAAGGCCAATCTTAAATTCTACTCCATTAATTAATCCTCTCCTGTATTGTTGAATTGAGGATTGTGCCGTCATTTGGTGTTTATTAATGAAAATTTAATAATTATGCATTACTGTTATTTTTCACTATTCTCTTTGTCTCTCTCCAGCTCGCCCTCTTTTTCTTTAAGTTGTATGTGTTGTGCCTGTATTTTGTTTTTTCAAATCCTGGAATGTTAATTCTGTTAGTTCACTAACAACATGCACCATGTCTTAGACTTCTCATTATACTCACATTTATTTCTATGGGTTTGAATTCACTTCATATTAATCAATATATTGAAATATGTGGCAAGTACTGCTTTGAGTATACTGATGTGATAACATCTGGAATTATCTATTCTTATAGTGGCAAGGTCAATGAAATCAATCACAATGGTTATTTGAGATTTAAAATGACAGTAACATATCAAAGAGGGACTTTACACAAGGATTCCAGTTTTACAAAAATTTGTGTACATAAAACCTACAAAAATAATTCAATTAGGCATTTAAGCCACATCATCAGAATTTTGTTTTTACCTGAATAAAAGGAAAATTGGTATTTATTGAATACCAACAGTATGTGAGGCTTTGTGGCCAGAGTTATATCCACAGTATCTCTGCTAATCTTCAAAACGGCCCTTTCAGATAGATATTAATATTTCCATTTGTACTTGCAGATATGGCTCTGACATATAATTCTGGTATACTACTGTGCTTTTATCAACAATCCAGGAAGTGAACGTTGGCATTTATGCTAATTAAACTATTGATTCATGTATCCAAATAGCTCAGTAAATAAATGGAGCATATGGAAAGGTCAGACTACTATGTTCTGCTGAGTGTAGATTTAAATGTATGTGCATACATGTGCTTGTGTTTGTGTCTGTGTATGTGTGTATGTATATAAACATTGGTGCATCAACTATGGACTCTACCCATGGATTGACTCTATCTGTATTAAATAAATCTGGATGTAATGGGCCTGTTGTATCTGGTTTAGAAATATCTGAATGCTTAGCATATAGGACGAATAAATAAAAAATAATTTGTATACTAATAAATTGTTTACACCAGGATTTGGCAAACTCAGCCCATGGGTCATACCTGCCAAATGAACTGTTTTCACTACTGCCATTAAGGGAAGAATGATTTTTTACATGTTTTAAAGTTTGGCTTTAAAAGAAAAAGAATATACAACAGAGACTACATGTGGCCTGCAAAGCTTAAAATTTTCACTATGTGGTCCTTTACAGAAAACAGTTTGCTGACCTTTAGTTTAAACACATGTCAGAGATAGAATTGAGTTAATTATTCCAATTCTTTTGTGACTCAATATCAATGTTTGATATTGAAGGATATTAATTTTCTCCTTTCACTATTAAATTGCATAGTTCCATAGACTGTTCTTTAGATTTTGTTTTATGCAAATAACATTATCATGTAATAAATTTAATCCTTAGGCTTAATTTTAAAATATTAATAAAGTACATATGAAAATTTTCAAAGTATTTATCTACCCAGCCTACATAAAAGTCAAAAATATTATAAATCCTCATTAGTTAGGGGGAAAACTTTTACCTTTCATAATCTGTAGGTGTGGTATTTGGTCATATAAAAAAAAATGTCTAATTGGATTAAGTTGAATAATTATGGAAATGATCTAGTCCTGATGCAAAATTTTATACAGTATTGTATTTTACACAAGTTAAAATATTATTTGCAGATACCCAGCAGAACAAAGATTTCCTTAAATAATGAAAATGGATTCTTAATGAGAAAGAAAGTGGCTGGAATACTAGGGATGCATAAAAGAAAAGAAGAACTAAGTTCTTAGTGTAGGACTACTTTCATGAACAAAATAGGAATATCTGGAGCACTGCATCTAGCTAAGAAAAATATTTGTTGGTCTTGATTGCAGTGACAATGGCGAGATTAAAATGTTAGAAATATATAACCCAATCAGCAATTTACATAGATTATATCTGAATACTTCTATGATAAAGATGTTTTGCAATAAAAATGAATGAGAGTTATAAGTGGAACAATTTTAGCTACTAAAAATAATGTCAACATTGATGCCATAAATGTTGTTATAATCATAATCCATAACAAATTTTACAAATGAGGATTTTTAATTATTTACTTAATGTAGTGCAAAGTTATCATGTTTTATAAAATGATTATAATTACCCCATAAATGATTGTGTTGCTGAATTTATTGCTATATTTATAATTTAGTACTGCTACCCTAAAATAATCAACTGGTTTTCCATATAATCAAATCCTTAGATGAGTCTGGATGAGAACATTCTACATAAATCTGAAATGACTCTTTTCAACAGAAATTGAGTAGGAATTCACAGAATAGTTACAATGAATTTCAATTCTTGTTAAAAACTTAAACTATCAAATTTTTATGTTTTTTATTTTAAGAATACCTTGAAAATCTATGTGCTTATGGTGAGATGTAAATACAAGAGAAGGGCTGGCTTTAGTGTTAAATCATTTAAAAATTCCTTTCTGACATGAACTTGAGGAATCAACCAAGACTTAATCATGAACATTAATTCTAATATTAAGGTGAATTCCTAGATTTTAACAGATATATATCTGAAACGTACTGTGAGAGTTATTAGATTTATCTTAAATCATCAACACAATTAAGATTTTAACTAATAATTACTGCATTGTCATATGGGGAAAAGGAAAATCAGTCTAATAGTGATTCCAGTGAGATTCTATGAAAACATCCAAAAATTATCTTATTTTAGAAGGACTGGGAAAGGTGATAGCTATTGTCTTAGGTTACCAGGCTGCTATGACAAATAAAAATGGGTTGGTTTAAACAACAGGAATTTCTTGGCTCGCAGGTTTGAGACTAGAAGAAATCCAAACTCAAGGTACTGGCAAGGCTTGTTTTCTCCTGGAGTCTATAGCATTCTGGTGCTGGCTACCGGCAGTCTTTGGGGTTCCTTGGTTTACATGTCTGCCTCCTGTCATATGGCACTTGTGACTTTTGGGTTCTCTTTATTGGGCCTCCAGAAACATGGATTAGGGCCCATCCTGATTCAGTTGGCCACACCTGCGGAGGGCCTTCCGTGCTCCTATTCCAACTGAGTCCACAGTCTGAGTCCACTTAACTTATTCAAAGATACTATTTACAATGGGTTCACACCCATAGGACTTGGGATTAAAAGTAAGAACATGTATTGTCTGGGGGACAAGACACAATCTACCACAGATATTTACCTGTAAGCTTTAAGAAAACTGAGGTTTTTAACTTAAAAAAAAATCCTTGATTAATTTACATTATGTATGCACTTATCAAGCTCTAAGGAATACCTTTAGTATCAGAGACTCAAAGTATACATAAATAAATGAATATAAACTAAAAATAAAAGGTTTGAAACAGAATCTGTGATTCTGTATTAGATAATACCTAATTGGATGACAGAACTTGAATTTTTTACACCAATCAATTGTATTGATACATATTAATGAAGCATACAAGTCATCCAAAGTGTACAATCAATGATATTTGGTATAATCATATAGTTGTGCACTTATCACTTCAATCATTACTAGAGCATTTTCATTATTTCAATAATACCCAAAAAACAAACAAGAAAATTCCTCACCTCTCAATCTTTGTATGCTTCCCCCACTGGAGTAATGAAATTGTTCTAAAATTTTTGAGATGATGAATGTACAACATTGTGATTATACTAAAAGCCATTGGTATACAGCTTGGATTGAATAGCCAGAAATTGAATTTTGAAGCAGCTATTCTCATTTGGATTTTCCTCTAGGTGGCTGAATCCATAAATGCACTCTCATTTCAATGCATTTAGGAACATTTACCATAATACATTATGATCTGATCCAAGAAAAAAAAAAAATAACAGAAGTCGCAGGTTACCAATACTAGGAATGAAAGAGGAAATAAGAGATTCTACTGACATTAAAAGAGCAATAAGGAATGATTATGAAGAACTCTATGGCAATAAATTCAACATTTTAGCAGAAATTTGCAAACTCTTGAAAGTTGTAAACAACCAAAAGATTATTTTGCTAGTAAATTTTACAAACTCTTAAGGAATAATGCCAATTCTACACAAATTATTACAGAAAATAGACGTAGAAGCATTTCCTAGTACATTCTATTAGACCAACATTGCCTTGATACCAAAACAATACAGATGCATTGCAAGAAAAAAGAAAAGAAAAGTAACAAAAAACTAGACCTATAGACCTCACAAGAACATAAACACAAAAATTATTTTGGAAGTTTTAGCAAATTCAACGTAATAATATATAAAATTATAATTTATCATTACCAAGTAGATTATACCTGAGGTATGTAAGGTTAGTTTGACATTTATAAATAGGCTGTACCTGAGGACTGCAAGGTTAGTTTCAAATATGAAAATCAATACAGTAATTCACCTTATTGTCAGCCTAATAGAAAAAAAATCTGATAAACCCAGCACAAATAAAGAACTCAACACCAACATCACCCATGAATTTAAATGAAACTACTCAACAAAATATTTGGGATCAAATACTGCAAAATATAAAAATGAGTTATGAATAATACACAGTAACCAAATGAGGCTTATTCCAGTAATGCAAGACTGTTTCAATATTCAAACATTAATCAATGTAATTCATATCTGTTGGTTTAAGGGAAAATATCACATGATTATATAAATTGATACATAGAAAGCATTTGTTTTTAATAATTTTTAGGCTTAAGTCTTCTATTTTGCTTTTTGTTTTCTGTTCATTCCCTCTATTTTTTAAACGTCCATTTTCTTTTTTCATTCTTTCTAGTACATAAACCTTCTTTAGGATTTCATTTTGAGTTTAGTGTATCTTAGTATAGCTTTTTTAGTGCCCACTCTAGCTATTACAGGTATACAGGTGTTAAGTATGTATACGTGATAAGTATATTTATCACACTCACATTCTCTTAGTGTTGGCATTTACCAGTTCAAGTGAAGTTTAGAAATCTTACCTCCACTAACATCTCTTTACCACCCCTTATTTATAATGCAAATGCCTTTAATAATTCCTCTACATATACACCTAGAATCACACCATACATTTGTTAAAATTTTATTTTAAAGCATCAAACATAATTTAGAAAATTCAAAAGGAGATGGAAATGTACTTTATTAACTTACTCATGTTCCTTCAGTTATTACTTGTTCCTTCCAGATGTTCCAAGATTTCTCTTTCTATCATTTCCTTTCTCTTAGATAATTTTTAGCCATTATTTAAGGGTTGCTAGGCTGGTAACAAATTCTCTTAATTTTCCTTCATTGGAGAAAGTCTTAAGTTCACATTTATTCCAGGATAATATTTTTTAAAATGTGCCACTTTCTTTTTGGCTTCCATGGTTTCTGATGAAAAAAATTCTGTCATTCAAACTGATTTATACCTCAGGCTAAAGCGTTATTTCTCCCTCAATGATTTCAAAGCATATTTTTCTATAGTTTTCAGAAGCTTTGGTATCATGTGTGTGGGAATGGATTTCTTCGGATTTATCTTTTTGAGGGGGGTCTCTTGGCTTCTCAAATGTGTAGGTTCATTTCTTTTGCTAAATTTGGGAAATATTCAGCCATTATTTCTTCAAATACTTTTTATCTCTGCTCTATTTCCAATCTGATTATGGGCATTTGATAACATATTACACATTTTGTTATATTGCCACAGGTCCGTGGGGCTCTATTCATGTTTTCAGTCTATTTTCTCTCTGTTCTTCAGATTGAGTAATTTCTATTTTTCTATCTTCAAGAATTGTTTAGTCCTTCATTTGTGTATTTAAATTTGTTATTGTGTGTACAGTATAAACTGCCATTTATTTCTTCTTTATATTGTCTATTTCTTTGCTGAAATCTTTATCTTTGCCCTTTTAAAATTTATTTCAAACAATTTTGTAATTATTTTTAAAAATTTCTTTATGAAGTCTCTTTAAAATCCTTACTAGAATTCCTCCTCAGATTGCTCACTATTGGTATACAGAATACTACTGATTTTTGCATGTTGATCTTATATCCTGAGCAATCTGAAGAAGAAATCAAGAAAAAAAATCCCATTTACAATAGCAACTAAAAGAATCAAATACCTAGGAATAAATTTAACTAAAGATACAAATGACTTAAATGCAGAAAACTACACAACACTGTTAAAGGAAATCGAAGAAGACAAATAAATAGAAGAATATTCCCTGTTCACGGATAGAAAGGCTAAACATCATTAAGATGTTTATCCTACCCAAACTGATCTACAAATTTAATGAAATCCCAATAAAAATCACCACAGCAATTTTTACTGAATTGGAAAAACTAACTATAAAATTCTTTTGGAAGGGCAAGAGGGCCAGAATAGTCAAAGACTTATTGAAAAAGAAAAATGAAATCGGAGGAATCATACTACCTGACTGTAAAACATACTACAAAACTACAGTGGTCAAAACTACATTGTATTGGCACAAGGATAGACATACTGACCATTGGAATCAACTTGAGAGTTCTGGTATAGATCCTCACATATACAGTCAATTGATATCCCAATCAACTGGGAGAGAATGGCCTCTTCAACAAATGGTGCTTAGAGAACTGGATATCCATATTCAAATGAATTAGAGAAGAACATCATCTCATACCTTATACAAAAATTAACTCAAGATGGATCAAATATCTAAATATAACAGCCAAGACCATAAAGAACTTGGAAGATAATGTAGGCAAGCATCTACAGGACCTTGTATTAGGAAATGGTTTCATGAACTTTACACCCAAAATATGAGCAATGAAAGAAAAAATAATTTTAAAAAAAATTTAAAACTTTTGCACCTCAAAAGAGTTTGTCAAGAAAGTAAAAAGGCAGCCTACTCAATAGGAGAAAATATTTGGTAACCATATATCTGATAGGGGTCTACTATCCAGCATATATAAAGAAACCCTACACCTCAAAAATAAAAAGACAACCCATTTAAAAAATGGGCAAGTGATTTGAATAGGCACTTCTCCAAAGAAGAAATATAAATGGCTAAAACACACATGAAAAGATAATCAACATCACTAGTTATTGGAAATGTAAATCAAAACTATAATGAAATATCATCTTACACCCACTAGACTGGTGACTATTAAAAAAAACAGAGGACCACAAGTGTTGGAGAGGATGTGGAAGAATGGAACCCTAGTCCACTACTTGTGGGAATATAAAATGGTGCAGCCATTGTGAAGGACAGTTTAGCGGTTCCTCAGAAAACTAACTATAGAACTGCCATATGATTCAGCAATTCCACTGCTGGGTATATACCTAGAAGAACTGAAAGCAAGGACACAAACAGATATATGCCCACCAATGTTCATAGCGGCATTATTCACTATTGCCAAGAGATGAATGGATAAACAAATTGTGGTATATACATACATACATACATAAATACATACATATATATATATATATATATATATATATATATATACACACACACACACACACACACACACACACACATACA
>JAQZBX010059724.1:0-17460 GCA_029593785.1 Cabassous unicinctus
TTTTTCACTCACCCCTACCTGATATTATAGTTTAAATTTTGTTAAGGAGTTAATTTTCTGACTCCTGTAATATAATGTAAGCACAAGGGGAGCAAGTACTTGCTCACCACTGTTTAGAACAATAACTGGCTTGTAGTAGTTGCTCAATAAATAATGGTTGAATGAAAAAAAACTGAATATAAAACCTAAATTATGCCTTTATAACTAGTTTTGCCCTGTCTCTATCTGTTCTATCAAACAGTCTCACCTTTATAAATGATTGACTTGATCATGTCTTCAGGAATTTTGATTTGTTTTGCTCTAGTTTGATTTGATTTATAATGCTTTGGGGTAAAATTTCAGATTCCTTAGCCTGGTGTTTTGGCCTCCACAATAAATATTAATTGTATATCTACCCCCTTCATGAAAATATTATTTATATAACCTTTTAAAAATTTCTATGAGAGCATTTTATTACATAGTTCTCAACAGTTTTGTTTTAGATAATTGTGAATTCTTTAGTATTACCTATATCATTGTGAAATTATGGAATATTTTTATCTCAAGTCCTTTTGCTTCAATATAAAATTAATAACAAAAGATTTTATTGAATAAATATTTGGCTCTATCATCAAATCTATATCTGGATCTTTAAACAGAGAAATAAACATATAAGTAGGAACAAATATTGACAGAAATACAGTTATATGCATAAAGAAATAAACACACCCATTTCATCTTCAAAGTTGTGAAATATTTACAAGAAACGTTTAGCATATAGGAAATAATAATTTTCTCATCATATCCATCGTTTTCTTCCTTTTGCATATCAGAAATATTTGTAACAATGAATTTTAGTCATACGCTTCAGGTTATCTACAGTTTCCCTAACTTTCTGGAAGATTAATGTTACCTAGTAGGATTAATTAATGTTTCCATTCCTGGGCTCCAACTCAGACCAACTGAATTAAAATCTTGGGGTAGAGGGCTGGGACAGCTGCTATCATAAAGCAAGTGGGTAAACCCACTGCCCCAGATGGCATGTGACTCTACAGATTATCATCTAAAATTACATCCTCTATGAAGTAAAAATTAAACAAATATTTCTCAAATGAAAATTTCAATGGGTCTTATGGCAAATACTTATTTCCAGTATTATCTATCCAAAACTCAATTTTAACAATTATCATTAGTTGTATACTCACCATTTCTTTTTGTTCTAACTTTCTACCTTCTTCTGTTATGAGAGAACCATACATGTGTACGACCAAGGTCAAGGGGCCAAAACACTTTGTTGGAGATGAGGCACAAAATGTCCTTACTGTGCAATAGCATAGAGAAATTTCAAATTTGTTTCTTCCAGAACTTAGGAATTGGGATAATTCCTCAAAGCCTTGCAGTGTTTCTCCTTTCCCATTTGACATATATGAGTGAATCTGTGTGTCTTTTTAAAAAATATTTTGTGAGGAAAAAAAGACAGAAACCCCTAAGACAAGAGAATGAAAAATGCTGGGTTGACCTGGCCGAGGTGGAAAGATCAAAGACCAGGTACAGCCCTGTAGCATGGAATCTTTTGTCATGATGAATAATTGTTGAGTCCTGGAAAGCACAATCTGCTGCTTCTTAGTATCCAGCATTGACACGGTATGGCATGTGAATCTCAAGTTGCATAAGGATTCTTACATTATGAGCAAACACCTTGAGGATCTGAGTATTAGATTATTAAGTTTTCATCTTATGTAACTGCCTTCAAAATACAATGGATTGTGAAGGTTATGAGTATTCTACTGAAACATTCTTGTTTTAAAAATTTTGTTGCACTTCTACTATTGATATTTTACAATTTGTATTCTTGTCTTTTGTTTTTTCATTTTATGAGTAATTGAGATGCTGCTTCTTTGCTATTTTATGAAGATTACTATCATCACATTACAGATAGGAGGAGAAATATCTCTGCATTAATGCAGATAAAGTACAAGGCATTTATAAGCCCTCGATTTCCTTGTTCCTTTCTCCCTCCATCACGCTTTCTTGGAGAAATCGGAAGTCTTGTTTCATTCAGCATACTTGGCATCTATATCTGAACAACTAAATCTGACTGGAGAAATGCACACGATCACAGTGACTGCTTCCACTTCAAGAATCTCCTTCAAGTGGGCCCTTAGTGCTACTTGGGTTCCAGCTAGATTCCCCTAATCAGTTTCCTCTCCAGCTCACAAAAGAGAAATCTACATCTCTTCATTCATCATATTCCTAATGTTCCCTTTTCATACTCTGCTGATGACCTCACTTCCTAAGTTCCTAGAACATGGGAAGCATTCAGAAGAAAGATTGCACATGTTCCCACAACACCCAACCTACAAACTCTATAAACTCCATGTAAAAGTATATATATGTATACGTATATGTATGTGTATATGGGTATTTATGTGAATAACTATATGTGCATATATGTATATATGCATTTCTCTGCCCTTTTTCCTTTTTAAGTGGAAGAAGATTTCATGCTTGCTCTGGTCCAATGCCTCCTTGACCTCTCATGCATGAGATTCCTCAACCTCTCTCTTACTCTTTTCTGTATTTTCTTAGTCATTTTATATAATTCCTTCTATATTTATATATTCGCTACCAAAATATATAAATATTCTCAGTAATATATTCTGTATTAAAAGAAAACAAAATTTTCCTGAACCCACATCCCACTCCACCTACAAGACTATTTCTTGGTTCCAATATTTGATAAAAATCCTATGGGGAGGGGATCTACATTTTCTTTTTCCATTTCATATCTTGTCATTTGTTCTGAAACAAATTCCAAATACACTTTTATCCTCATTCCTTTAGGTCAGCGTCTCTTCAAGGTCACCAATGTCTTTACATTGTCAAAAATTCTCAGTCATTGCCTTGCACTAACGGCACTATATGACGCAAATCAATAACTCCTTATTTTCTGAAGTGCTTTCTTTATTTAGCTTCAGGCTATCACTCTCCAGAGCCTAACTTTCTTTGAGTTATTTTTCAATTTTGTGGATTGCTTCATCTTAGTTTGTTTTTCTGGATCCCACTTATTTTTTTACCATGTTCTACATTATAAAATTCCCTGGGTTTAGTCTTTATCCCTTTCCGTTATGCATATTCACATCCAAAATGATCTGATCTGGCTTTGTCTTTCAGTACCATTTGTATTTTGTTACTCTCTTCCCCAAGCCACTTTTTAAAAAAAATGTCTAACCTGGATCTTGCCTATAACCTTTGGGCATGGATATAAAACTGACTGCTAGACATGCTAAATTGGATTAATTATAGGAATTTCCACCATAACATATCCAAACTCTAACCCTTGCTCTTCTCCTCCAAATTAGATGTTCTGATAGCAGTGGTTTCCACCTCAGTAAATTACATTAACTCCTGGAGTTATCTTTGATTCTTCTCCCTCTTTCAATCCCATATCTAATCTATCAAGCACTACCATCAAAATCCAAAATTTCACCACATCCAGGGACAGGATCTGGATCTATAACACCTTCAACTCTTACCTGGACCATTACACTAGTTTTTTAACACGTCTTCACGCTTGCGTTCACATGCACTGATCTGCCTGCAGAAATGAAAGTACTCTTTAAAAATAATAATAATAAGTCCTGGAATATTAGTCTTTTGCTCTAACTTTCCCAGCATTTCCCATTTTACTAGACTCTTTGGAATAAATCCAAATTCCTTACTACGACCTTCAAGGCCCTACCAGATCTGCCCTTGGCTGCTTCTCTCTCCTCTACTCTTGACTCTCTCTTCTTTATCGTGCCCCAGCCAAACTGATTCAGGAACTCTGAGCACTCTAAGCACATTCCTTTATCTGGGCTTTGCACTGGATATTCCCTATCCAAATGTTTTCCTTTAGTTTTGCATATAGCTCATTTCCCCACGTAAATCATACCTCTGTTCACATATTTTATAGAGACGACTTCCCCAAATTGCCTACATGAATAGATCCCCATCCTGACCCATCACTCTTTGTCAGCTGACACTGACTTATCGCCTCCAGAGTATTTAGCTGTATCTATTGACATACACTGTATTTATTGACTATCATTTGCCTGCCACTCCCTATTAAAAAATAAGTTACATTAAAGAGGCATTTTGAGTCTTTTGTTGTTTTTTAAACTTTCAAGGTAGGTATTGAATAAAGTGTTCATCTAAGATTAATGTTTTTGATTTTTTAACGTAGACAGGAAGGCATGGGAATGAAACCCCTGAAGAATGATAGAGAAATAATATTACTGAACCTGACAAGGTATAAAACTAGGCTTAACTTTTATTAATTGCAAAAAAATGTGAATATGAAATTTCAATTTGTTAAGTGTTTCTTTAGTTTTAGAATGGAATTTAATCAACAACTAGTGTGATTACATGAATCAAAAGTTGTCCTTAATTAGTATACAAATGTGGATATTACTGTCAATATCTGAGGTTTATGAATGATAAACCACCATAGTATATATGGAAACAGGAGCTTAGTTTTCTGCCTGTGTATGGGAGTCTCTTTCTATGTCATTGTAAATATCAGTGTACTATCTCAAAACATCACAGATTGGAATTTAGTCACACCTGGAGTCATAGAGAGTTTAAATGGTTGTCACAAATGACACAGACACTAAACAGTAAAACAAACAAACAAACAAGCAAACAAAAAACAATTTCAGGGCTTCTCTTCTTGTATAATACAGGGTATTGTCAGATAGTTGGGCCATTAAATAAAAACTTAGTAATAAGTGGACACAAGGTATAGCAAGATACTGTTGATGATTATTTTTCATGAATTGTTCGTGAATCACAAGGAAAGAAGTGATACCATTGATGACCTAGTCAGAGAGTGGAGTGTCTACAGTTAAGTAGAAAGGAAAGAACTAGGACTATAGCAAGCTCTCTCTCCAAAAATGGTGAGAATGTTCTCAGAAAGCTGTAGCACATTACCTACACAGATGGACTAAGAGAGGAAGAGACATGAGGTCAAGAGAATCAACCAAGAAACCCTGCAAAACTCAGGCTGAGGAGAAGGATGTCCATCCAGGCTGGCAGGATTAAGAATGAAAAGTTATACCTAACTGAATTTTGAAGAAGAAATGCATCCTGATGGTAAAATAAATATAGACAATGATGGGAAATTAACCAATAGAAATTTTTCAGGTGTTTGCCGAAATGGCAGTGAAATGATAGAAAAGATGTTGGCAAGTGAGTTAATATGGAAGAACCCGGTGAAGAGCAAGGATTATTTCCATTTGGGGAATGTGACATGAGTGGGTAAACATGACCTTGTTGGCAAAACATTACATAGTTAATTAAAATCAAGATGATGTGTAAAATATCAGATAAGTTTATATGTAATATATAAATATATATATATTTATATAGATATCCATATATAATCAATCATGGGGAAAGTATTTTCAATTTCTGTGTCATGTTTATACATAGAAGCATTGCCCCAAAGCAGACTCATCTCTGACATTTCCAGGGTTCAGGCAATGTACAAGTAAAGACAGACATAGCATAGGTCTTAATCAAAGATGATGAATCAAGCTAACACATTATTAAATAGGTTCTATTCTCTTACCTTGATAAATAAACTTTTATAGGGCCTGGAAGTTCAGTTTGGATTTAGAAGGAGCTTTTCTGCCGCTACTATGCAGGACCTGAAAGCAGGTTCTAATTGTTCAGCCAGAGAGAATTTGGGTATGGTGGTTGCTTTCTCTTGAATCCCTGAACTCATCCCTTTCTGAGGGAGAGGTGTATCCAAAAAATGTATTATGCAGGGCAGCGGACTCCCCTTACTGATTTAAAAAGTGATATTGTCAAATGGATCCCCTGAAACTTTTACTTGGGTAATGATATTTAGAATGATTTTAACTTTTTAATTTATATTATTTTTTATTGCTTTAATTTTCTCCAAAAACATATTAACTTTATACTACAAATAGAAAACCATGTACTTTTTTAAAACAAATCAATTTAATTGATACATATTAATAAAGCATACAATTCATCCAAAGTGTCCAATCAATGGTATTTGCTATAATCACATAGTTCTACAAACATCACTTCAATCGTTATTTGAGCATTTTAATTATTTCAGTAATAATAATAAACACAAATCAGACAAACAAACGAGAATATTCCTCACCTCTCAATATCCCTATATTTCCCCTGCTGTACATGGATGCTATTTCTGGCTATTCTTGCACAATTATTTATTTGTTTAGTAAGCAGCTTTATTGAGATATAGTCACATAACATACGATCTATCCAAAGTATATAACAAATGGCTTTTATTATAATCACACTGCTGTACATTCATCTCAAAAATTTTACAATTTCATTTCTCCAAAAAGAAAGGCTCCACACCCCTTAGCATTCCTTCACCAACCCTACATACCACTAATCTAAATTCATCTTTATAAATTGATTTATATTTACATTTTATAGAAATGGAATCAAACAATATGTATTACTCTGTGTCTGATATCCTTCACTTAGTATAGTTTTTTGTCTTATATTAACATTTTGTTGTATTAACCTACATTTGTTCAGCTTCAAAGGAAAACAATCTTATATTTGTAATTTTACCATGCACTTTTATTTTACTGGGCAATACAAGAACAATGACTCATCTATCTCTTTCATTAATAGGAAATTATTTAGTACACTCTTTATGGATATAGTATTTATAATTTAAGTAAAAATCTGAGAATATTATGAAAGTATTTAACAGCATGGGTGGAAATTAGAATACTGACTACATTAATGTAAAAATGTATTTCAGGAAGGGGAGATACATAAACTGCATTTAACAACAAAATTATAGTTTCTAGTTGATATTAGATTTATTGTCATTCAAACTAAAATTCATCCAAGTGAATTTAAATCTCAAGGTAAAAAAATGAGAAAGCTATTTTAGCACATAAAGAAGACTACAATTATTCTACAGTGGAAAGTCACCAGAATTTTTTCTTTTAAACCTATTTATTTGGCATTCACAAACTCCCTTTATTCCAAAACTAAGAAATTGCATTTTAATATTTAAAGGTATATATTATAGTTGAAAAATATCCAGGAACTGTAATATTTGCCAAGAAACAAGATATTCTAAATGTAAATTTCCTATCACTACTAAGTAGGGAAGCCACTTTAGCTGTAATTTACCTGGCTTTGCAAAAATAAGATTTCATAAATCACTCACAAAATTTTCTGAAGGTTATTTTTAGCCTCTGAGCCAACAATATATTAATGCAAATAATAATGAAAAAAATGCCTTCTGCCTTAAGATTAAATGCTTATCTAGTATATTTTATTTTTAAAAAAATAAGCATTCATTTGATTGCTTGCCAAATTATGCCTCCCTTCATATAATTATGCTTTCTATCTATCTATATAGAAATTTGAGTTAAAATGAGGTTTACTTACACATTTAGCTGTGTTACTATTAGTTGTCTACTCAGCTGGTTTGAAAACTGCTTATTTATCACTCAATTGAATTTCATTCAATTAAGATGTTGATTTGCACATGATCTATACTGATATGAATAGATTAGTAACATGTGCATATCAGTTTTTTTAAAATTTGTTGTTCTTATGATATAAATTGCCTGATTTTAATGTCATTAAAACAATTTGCGATGGTTTGCTATTTATTATATGGTGCCTATTATAGTGAAATTAAATTGATTTCAGGAAATAATTAATACAAATTAAGTATGAATTACAAATCTTGGGAAGTTTATAGACATCAGAAATTTTGTAAAAAATTGATCAGGTTCCTCTTCTCTTCTCCCCAAAATTTAATGTCATTAAAACTGCTGGTAGTACCTGTGAATTTTCTTTCAATCCTGTCAGAGTTTCACTCCCAGCTACTGCCCTTCTCATTTCCTAAAAACAGTTAATATCATTCTAATTATTGAAATCAAATCAACCATAAATGACAGTCATCTCACATGTAATCAAAATATTTACTTGTATAAAATACCACACAAAGAAAACAATATTATTAATATGTTGACATGACTATTTTTAAAATTTAGTTCATAGATTTATCTTCTATTCTATATGTAAAAAAATTATTAGCATTAATTTAACACCTGCTCTATGAAATGTACATACTAGACATTTGGAATTTTATGGTATATTATAGATATAATCTCTTACTCCAAGCAGTTTCCATACAGTCCTAGTAAAACATTTAATTTTTTTTTTCATATAACTGGGGTAAGTGATAGACACAAGGTGATGAAGTAACCCTTGTGAGATGGCTGATCAATTATCTGCCCCAAGTCCCAGCAGTAGATCTTTTTCCTTGCATCTGGAAAATCACTAGGCTTTATCCACCTATCTCAACTACTGTATAGACACATACATTTCTCACACTGCTCTAAGGACCATGATAATACCCTTGCACTAACCTCCCTGTCTGTCTTAGTTTACCAGGTCTGCTGTAAAAACATACCACCAGCTGGGTGGCTTAAAACAACAGAAATTTATTCTCTCACAGTTCTGGAAACTAGATGCTTGAAATCAAGGTGGTTGCAGGGTTGGCCCTTTTTGGAGGCACTCAGAAAGAACCTGCTCCATGGCTTTCCAAGAGCTTCTGGCAATTGCCTTCAATCCTTGTGGTCCTTGGCCAGTAGACACATCACTCCAGTCTGTGGCTGTCATCACATGGCATTCTGTTTCCACCTGTCTCCTCCTCTGCATCCCTGTGTCTCTCATGGTCTTATTATAAGGAGCCAGTTATTGGATTAAGGGCCCACCCTAATCTACTAATCTGCCATGACCTTATCTCAACTAATTACATGTGTGAAAACCCTATTTCCAAATAAGATCCCACTCTGAGGTTCTGAGTAGGCATGGATTTGGGGGAAACACTATTCAATCCAGTATACTGCCCCCAAACAAATCAAATTAAAACAATAAGACAAAAAAATAAATTTATGGGCAGCAGGGGCTGCCCTCAAACTGTGCCAACTCCTAGGGTTTCTACTTTTTCTGGTGAATCTTTTATGATGAGTTTGTGCTACAAAGCTCATGTAAAACCTCCCCATCTCAAGGGACAACCATGAACCCACTCTAATTGTGACACCTGGGATTTTCTAAATCAGATGATATTATTTTAAACACGAAGAGGCATTTTTAATACAAGTCATGGATTTGATGCATATTATGTACCATAATAAAATTAAATTTTGGTTGATATTTAAATGTTATATAATCAGGATGATAAATAATTTTTAATCAACCAACTTTTTAGAAAACAATCTAAAAACAATCTAGAAAACAATCATTAGCACCTAAATAACTGAAAGGCAAATGCACATTCAAACAGTGAAGAGTAATTTTGGCTAACTTTGTCAAAGTATTCAAATATATAATATTAAGCTCAAATATTATATTGTGATGGGGCATTTTCTTCTGATCTCAGAGCCTTGTTATGCCTTAAATGTGTACTTACTAGAAGGATGGAATGGATCTGGAAAAGAAAGCCTCATTTTTTGTTATTTATGGATTTATAATCACACAGTGCATCCATCCACTAACATAATTAAAAGTTATAAATCCTGACCTATATGTTATTGTTCTTTTCCTAAAAATATTAATATACACTATTTTAATATTTTTGAAAGGTCATTTCTAATATAGTTAAAAAAGAAAATGGAGGAAAGAGCTTTCTGTTTATTCTTTATCATGGTAAATGATACTATATATCCAATTAAATGGATACCTTTTTTAAAGTGTTATAGTCTATTTATGTTTAAGGTTCTTATTATCCACTGAAGGATTTAGAGGCTATTGTCTACATACATGGAAAGGCAAAGCAACAGAACACAATAGATTCATATTCCAAACATCAGGGCTTAGAGAAGCAGGTGTGCCCTGGTATTACTAATAAAGATCTGTGTTCAGTGAATAGTTTCTTACTTCAGTATGATTTTAAACACATTCCTCACAATTTGGCTAATGATTTATTTTTGCTCGATTATTTTAATGACTGATTGTCATCTTTCTCAATCACATCTGACACTTTTTCATAAGGAAAGGGCTTGAATTAATTAACTCTTTAAAATATACCTTTTCTTTAATTCGGGATGCATATGACAACATGGATGAATCTTGAGGATATTATGTTGAGTAAAATAAGCCAGACACAAAAGGCCAAATATAGTATAGTCTCAATAATATGAACTAAATACGATGAGCAAACTCACGGAGGTAAACTCTAGAGTATCGGTTACTAAGAGATAGAATGTGAGTTGATAATGGAAGCTGCTGCTTAATGTATGTAGAATTTTAATAAGGTTCATTGTAAAATTGTGGAAATGAATAGAGTTATTGATAGCACAATACAGTGAGTAAACTAACACTGCTGATTTATAAATGTGATTGAGGCTGAATGGGATAACCTGTGGATGTAAATGTCAATTGGAAGGAAGCTAGAGAATAATCTAGAGGATGTTTAACAGTAATTTTGGTAATGGATGAAGATTGTGGTTAGTAGTAAAAATATAACATTGTTCTTCTCTTACAAAGTGTTAACAGTATGTTTGCACATGGGAAAATTACAACTAATATAATTTATGGATGATAGTTAGCAGTAATATTGTATTATTTTTGCAGCAATGGCAAAGAAGATATATCAATTCTAAAGGACAGCAATAGGGAGTATAAGGGGATATGGGATTTTTCTTTTGGAGTATTGAAAACATTCTAAATTTGACTGAGGTGATGACAGCACAATCTGTGATGAAAATGAAAGCCACTAAGTGTACACTTTGAGTGGATTGTACCAGGCATGGGGCTGTAAAACACAGGGAATCCAGTGGTGGAAGATGGACCACAGTTAACAGAACAAATAGGAGAATGTTCTCTTATGAACTATAACAAATATATAAAGTAATTTAGGATGTTAATAATCAAGTGCATTCGGGGAAAATACACAAAATTTAAGATATGGACTATAGTTAGCAGTAATATTTTGACAATGCTCTTTCATAGTTTGTAACAAATGTTTCACAACAATGCAAGGTATTTGTGGTTGGGTGCTGTATGGGAACACTGTATGATGATATGCATATTTGTTTAGTAAGTTTACAATTTTCACTATATACTTATTCTTTATGTGTATGCATGTATGTATGATAGGTGTCAATAAAAATTTACCAAAGCAAAACCACCTTTCTTTGCTTCAGTTTCCTTATTTAAATGTTCATGTACTCTCTCCCCCCATTATATAATAAAAATATGAATATGGTGGCATTAACATTTATTGTCTTAATTTCTATTAACAATCCCTGGAAGATTACAGCAAATGTTTTTTTCAAGAAATTTTAATCCAAAAAGTATTTACTGAACCCCTACTAAGTGCCTAGCACTATGCTAAAGACATCATATAAAATAATAAACAAAAGCACTTGGTTACCAACCCTAATTGAGTTAACAGTCCAGTGGGTAAGCAGAACACAAAAGAAGGAAAGAAAGAAAGAATATAGATAAAAGTTAGACATGCTATGGAGACCCAAGGCACAGAGAAGAAATTTCTACAGAGAGTTACAGCAGGAGGTCTAGAGTCTTCCTGGTTTTATCTTAAAATTTATTGGGCTAATTGTAAACATTTAAAACAGCAAGCAAATATCAATTTGCTGAAAAATGGATGACATAAGCCCCCCATAAAAATTGAAAGTCACATTTCAATGATCATTGTAATAATTCATTAAAATATATCAAAGATTAATATTTGAAATGAGAATGCACATTTGCTTGCCTTTGAATTTTAATTTCTGTGGTTTATTACATGTGTTTACTGGCTTTCATGTTGTTATTGTTGTTACTATCATGTGTTAACAGAAGAATTTGTACATTGATATAAAGATAGGGGTTGATATAAAGGCGTGGGATGAATAAGTAGAACACAGAGCATATTTAGGGCAATGATTATTCGTATGATCCTGCAATGATAGACACATAACATTATATATTTGTCAAAGCCTATAAAACTGTACAGCACAAAGTGTAAACCATAATATAAACTATAGACTTTGGTTAGTAGCAATGCTTCAATATTGGTTAATCAATTGTAACAAGTGTAACACATTAATGTAAGATGTTAATAAAAGGGGAAACTATGTGTGTGGGTGTGTGCATGGGGCTATATGGTGATTCCTTATAATTTTGATGTAATTTTTATATAAATCTAAAACTTCTGTTAAAATCAAGTTTATTATTACAAAAAAGTTTTCATTATGCAAAATCAACAAAACTAGCAGACATTTATAGAACATTACACCCCCAAACAGCAAGATATACATTCTTTTCAAATGCTCATGACTTGTTCTCCAGGATAGGCCATATGTTGGGTCACAAGTGTGGTCTCATTAAATTTAAAATGATTGAAATTATACAAAACATTTTTTCTGATGATAATGGAATGAAACTGAATAACAAAAATGGACAGAAAAAGGGAAAATTCAAAATATATGGAGATTAAAAAACATACCCTTAAATATGAGTCAAAGAAGATATTCAAAGGGAATTCAGTAACTATCTTGAGAAAAATGAAAACGAGAACACAACACGTTAACCCTATGGGACACCACAAAGGCAGAATTAAGAGGGAAATTTATAGCCCTCAACTGTTCACATTAAAAATAAAAAAAGAAAGATCTAAAATCAAAGACTTAACTGCACACCTGGAGGAAATGGAAAAGAGCAGCAAATTAATCTCAAACAAAACTGAAGGAAAGAAATTAAGATCAGAGCAGAAATAAATGAAATTGAGAACAACAACAAAAAACAATAGAGAGAATCAAAAACCAGAAGTTGTTTCTTCAAGAAGATCAGCAAAATCGACAAACACTTAGCTATACTGACAAAGAAAAAAAGAGTGAAGATGTAAATAAATAAAAGCATAAATAAGAGGAATTACTACTGACCTCACAGAAATAAGACAGATCATAAGAGGATACTATGAGCAACTGTATGCCAAAAAATAGACAACATAGATGAGATGGACACATTTCTAGAAACACATGAACAACCTACACTGATTCAAGAAGGAAAGGAAGACTTCAACAAACCAATCACAAGTAATGAGATTGAAACAATCATCAAAAAACTCCCAAAGATGAGAACACCAGGAACAGATGGTTTCACAGGTGAATTCTACCCATCATTCAAAGATGATCTAATACCAAATTTGCTCAAGCTCTTCCAAAATTTGAACTGTAAAGAATGCTACCAAACACATTCTATGAATCCAATATCACCCTAATACCAAAACCAGATAAAAATACTAAGGAAAAAGAAAACTAAAGACCAATATCTCTAATGACTATATATGCAAAAATCCTTGACAAAATACTTTCAAATCCAATCCAAAGCATATTTAAAGAATTATACACCACAATCAAGTGCGTTTTATCCCAGGTATGCAAGGGTTTTTCAACAAAAGAAAATCAATTAGTGTAATTGTATTATTCAGTCAAAGGGGTGCTGATGCAAAATGCCAGAAATCCATTAGGTTTCATAAAGGGTATTTATCTGGTGTAGAAGCTTACAGTTACCAGGCCATAAATTGTACGTTACTTCCCTCATCAAAGTCTGTTGCCATGTGTTGGAGTAAGATGACTGCCGATGTCTGCAAGGGTTCAGCCTCCCTCTTCCTCTTAAGGCTCTGTGGTCCCAGCTTCTTCCAATATCAGCTGTGCCTGGGATAAGTCTCATCTCTCTCCCAGGGCTCCTTCCTTTCCAGGCTCAGCTGCTCTGCTGGACATCCTACTGATGTGGCCCAATCAAAGCCCTACTCATAATTTAATCAAGTAAAAGTGAAACCTCTGAATTCAATACAATCTAAGGGTACCATTAGCCAAGAGGAACAGGCCAGTTTAAAAACATAAACAGTATTTATTTTGGGAATTCATCAATAATATCAAACTGCCACAGTAATAAACCACATTAATAAATTGAAGAATAAAATCACATGATCCTCTCAATTGACACAGAAAAGGCCTTTGACAAAATATAGCATCTTTTCTTAATAAAAACACTCCAAAAGATAGGAATAGAAGGAAGCTTTCTCAATATGGTAAAATGCATATATGAAAAACCTACAGTTAGCATTGTACTCAATGTTGAAAGACTGAAAACTTTCCTACTGAGATCAGGAACAAGACAAGGATGTCCAGTTTCACCTCTGTTATTTAATATTGTGCTAGACATTCAATCTAGAGCAATTGGAATAGATAAAGAAGTAAGAGGCATCCAAATTGGAAAGGAAGAAGTAAAACTTTTGCTCTTCACTGATGACATGATCTCCTAAAAAATCTGCAACAAAGATACTAGAACTAATAGACGAGTTCAGCAAAGAGGCTGGATACAAGATTAATATGCAAAAGTCAGTAGCATTTCTATACACTACTGATGAACAATCTGAGGAGGAAATCAGAAGAAAATCCATTTAGAATAGCGACTAAAAGAATCAATTATTCAAGAATAAACTTAACCAAGGACATAAAGGGCCTGTATTTAGAAACCTCTAAAACACTGCTAAACGAATCCAAAGAATAGTTAAATAAATGGAAGGACATTCCACGTTCATGGGTTGGAAGACTAAATATCATTAAGATGTCAGTTCTACCCAAACTTATTTACAGATTCAATGCAAACTCAATAAAAATCCCAACAGCCTTTTTTGCAGAAATTGAAAAACCAGTTAACAAATTTATTTGGAAGGGTAAAGAGCCCTGAATAACCAAAAATGTTTTTAAAAAGAAGAATGAAATTGGAGATTCTCACCTCCTGACTTTATAGCTACAGTGGTAAAAATAGCATGCTACTGGCATAAAGATAGACAGCTTGACCAATGAAACTGAATCACAAACTCTGAAATAGACCCTCTCATCTACAGTCAGGTGATTTTTGATGAGGCTGTTAAGTCCACCCAGCTGGGCCAGAACAGTCTATTCAACAAATGGTGCTGGGACAACTGGATATCCATATTCAAAAGAAGGAAAGAGGAGCCTATCTCACACTTTATACAAAAATTAACTCAAAATGGGACAAGGACCTAAATATAAAAGTTACAACCCTGACACTCCTAGAAGAAATTTTAGGAGAACATCTTCAAGATCTTGTGGTAGGTGGTAGTTTCTTAAACCTTACACAAAAAGGAGAGCAACAAAAGAAAACATAGATAAATGGGACCTCCTCAAAATTAAATACTTTTGTTCTTCAAAAGACTTTGTCAAGAAAGTAAAAAGTGAGTGTACTCAATGGGAGAAAATATTTGGAAACCACAAATCTGATAAGAGTTTAATATCCATGTTATAAAAAGAGATCATATAGCTCAACAATAAAAAGATGAGAACCTGGGGAGCAGATGTAGCTCAAGTTGTTGAATGCCTGCTTCCCATGTACAAGGTCCTGGGTTTGATCCCCACTAACTCCTAAGAATAAGAAGAAGAAAAATACTTGAATAGACATTTTTCCAAAGAGGAAAAACAAATGGCCAAAAAAGCACATGAAAAAATGCTTAAATGTCACTAGATGTTAGGGACATGCAGATCAAAACTACAATGAAATAGCATTTCACAACTTATAGAATGGCCATTGTTAAAAAAATCAGAAAAAATGCAAGTGCTGGAAAAGATGTGGAGAAAAAGAACACTCCTTCACCGTTGGTGGGAATGTTGAATGGTGCAGACTCTATGGAAAACAGTTTGGCAGTATCTCAGGTAGCTAGATACATAACTGCCATATGATTCAGCAATGTTGTAACTAGGAATAAATTCAGGAGAACCAAAAGCAAGGATGTGAACTGACATTTGCATACCGATGTTCATAGCATTATTCACAATTGCTAAAATATATGGAACCAGACTAAATATCTATCAACCAATAAATGGATAGACAAAATGTGGTATATACCCAAAATAGAATACTATTCATCTGTAAGAAGAAATAAAATTGGGATGTATATGACAACATAGATGAACCTAGAGAATGATGAGTGAAATAAGCCAGACACAAAAGGAAAAATATTGTATGGTCTAACTAATATGAACTAAATATGATAAGTAAACTCACCAAGGTACACTCTAGAGTATAGATTACTAGGAATTAGAAGGTGGGTTCAGAATGGGAGTTGATGCTTAATGAATGTAGCATTACAAATAAAATTAACTGTAAAAGTGTAGAAATGACTAGAGCTGAGAATAACACATTATAATGAATATAACTAACACTGCTGATTAATAAACATGATGGTGGCTGAAAGGGGTAGTATGTGGATGTAAACGTCAATTGAAAGGAAACTAGAGAATAATCTAGGGACTGTATAAAATAGTGATTGCAGTGGTAGATGAAGATCGTGGCTAATAGAATAAACATAAGAATGCTCTTCTTTTTACAAAGTGCTAAGAATATGGTGATACACAGGAAAATTACAACTAATGTAACTTATGGGGATAGTAATATTGTAGTATTTTGCAACACAGGCAAGAAGATTTTTTTTTAATACTAAGGGATAGAATAGAGGGTATAAGGGGATATGGATGTGAATATGCTCACTGCCCTGATTTTGTGATAATTAGGGTAGGCTAAACATTCATTATATTAGAAACCATGCATGTGTCCCAGACCTAGTTTTTCTCCCAAGGTCTGGTTTTTGGAATGCTGGTGATAAACTAAGGCTGATTTATTATATGACCATCCTGTATGGGAAAAGACTGTAACTTTGGGTATCTTTGGTCAACCTTAAGAGATACAGCAGGGAGATGGATGTGGCTTGGGTAGTTGGCCATCCGTCTCCCATATGGAGGGACCTGGGTTTGACCCCTAAGACCTCCTGGTAAAAAGAAAAAAAAAGAAAAATATAGAAGGTACATGGGCTCCCAGGCCCCATGCGTGTGTGTGCCGCCAGGCCCCGCAAGCCATGCAGCAAGATGATGACGTAACAAGAGAGTGACACAAGGAAGAGCCAAGACTAGACGCACCAAAAAACCAGGAACTAAAGTGGTGCAGGCAGTAGGACGCCTCTCTCCCACATTGGAAGTTCCGCGGATCGAATCCGAGTGACTACAGGAGGAGAAGGATGAGAAGACAGGGTAGGAAACAGACACAGAGAGTTGCCCAGCGAATGGACACAGAAACAGAAAAAAGGGGTGAGGGGAGGGGGAATGGATAAAAGTAGATAAATAAATAAATAAATCCTTAAAAAATGTGTAGGGGAGGAAGATTCGGACTATAATTAGTAGTAATACTTTGACAATGCTCTTTCATGATTTGTTAACAAATGTTTCACAACAATGCAGGATGTTTGTGGGGGTGTTGATGAGTGGGAGCCCTTTATGATGTTATGCATGTTTGTGTTGTAAGATCACAATGTGTACTGAACACTTATAGTTTATGTATGTTCATGTATGAATGATATACTTCAATAAATTG
>JAQZBX010059725.1:0-17471 GCA_029593785.1 Cabassous unicinctus
AAAACCACCAATAAACTCCCAAGGGGGCAGGCTCTGTAAGGCTGTGCTTTGGAAATAAAACCCCCGAGAGAACAGATGACTGGGAGGGAGCCGAAGCCTTCTATTAGGAAGCCGGCCCGTAAACAGGCTCCCTCCCTTTCAGAGTCACCCAACAAAACAAGGGAACTAAGAATACTTGCCCAGAGGGATGGCAACAGACTCGGGGGACCCGCTCTTCAGAACGCAAATGGGCCCAGTCGATGTGTTTGTGAGCAGAGAATTGCAGGGCACGAAGCCACAGAAGACAGCAGCCGTGCAGGGGGAAATGGGAGTTTTACGGCTGTTGCTGCAAGCAGAGAAAGATGAAATATTTCCAAGACTGAAGATAGGTTTGCCCCTCCCATCAAGAGAGTCTACGAATGCATGACCTTGAGTCCTGAGTTAATTTGGCTGCTGCCTCCATTGCTGGTTCTCCAAAGGGAGTGGGGTCCCCTATGGCTAGGCCCCTGGGGACGGGGTACCTAGTAGACTCAGGACTAAGGGCCAAGAGTTAAGGGTTCCAGCAATGGTGTATCAGGTGCCCACAAGTTCCATGGGCTCAGCTCCTCTTCTGGGTGGGGACACTGCACCAGCCCTGTCCACCTGCTGTGTCACTTGTAAGTCCATTCTTCCCACATCAGCCAAGCGTCTACTTGAAACCAGGCCCCTGGGGGAGAGTTCACCTCACATGGGAATTAAGACATGGCTCCCTGCCCTCCGTGAACCTGAGTCAGACCCTGCTTTAGTTTCCTAGCTGCTAAAACAAATACTGGGCGTTGGGTTGGCTTAACAACAGGAATTTATTGGCCCGCAGTTTCAGCGGCTAGAAGGCTTGCTTCCTCCTGAGGTCGATATCTGCTAGCCGGCCAGCAATCTTTGGGGTTCCTTGGCTTTTTTGTGACATGGCAGTGCATATGACTGTGTTTTCTCTTTTCTCTTCCGAGTTCTGTTGACTTCCAGCTTCTGGCTCCTCTGCCTGCTTCTCTCTCTGGGGCCTTTTTATAAAGCTTCCAGTAATAGAAGTAAAACCCATCCTCGGTCAGTAGAGCCACATCTTAACCAAGGTAGCCTCATCCAAAGGTCCTATTTACAATGGGTTACAGCTACAGGAGTGGGTTAAGATTAAGAACATGTTTTTTGGAGATACCTAGCTCCAAGCCACCACAGACCTGAAAAGATACACTCCCAACTTGATGCAGCAAGGGACCAGAATCCCAGCAAGCGCAGGGTGCTGCCTCCCAGCCTCCAGGAGAGCCCAGGTAGAAGCGTTAAATTCCATGAGAAATGGTGTTGGAAGGAGGGGTCCCCAGAATCAAGAATGGGGCCTCTCTTCCCACCTCCAACGCATCTGCCATTTTTAGGTGTCAAAAGGGGTAATCACACAGAACACTTTGGGAAGACAAGAGCATTGTAATATTAGGAGGCATCAAACTCACGGGAAGTGGTTACTTAATGGAAAGGAGAGAATGAATTCTGGGAGACGGTCTGCAGTGGGCATGAGGACTGGCCGGAGGCCTCGAGCTAAAGGGGCCAGGGGTGCGGTCAGGTTCACAGTGTGAACGAGAGCAGCCCCGCCAGGTGTACCACGCCAGGTGTACCCCGCCAGGTGTACAGCAGCAATAAAGCTCAGGGGTGTGGGGGCTGGGGTCGGCACTGAGTCGACTCACAGAACTCAAGCCCTGAAGGAATGCAGGCCTGGTGCTACCAGAGCTTCTATACAGAATTTTATATAAAACCTCTCTATGTTTTAAAGCCCTGCACAGGCCAGACAGGCCATGTCTGCAGGTCAGCTCTGGCCCATGGGCTGCCGGTTTGAGGCCTCTGGTGTTCTGTGAGGGGCCCCAGGCCTCTTCCAGACACGGCTGCCTGAGGTCCTGCCCCTGAAGTCACTCTTTAAGGAGTGAGGACGCAAACTAGGCTCTCGTTGCCTAGGGTGAGCGGAGGTGGGGAGCAAGGCTCCCCCGAGGGTCGGACCCTCAGAGAGTGGTAGAAAATGAAGTTGCGCAGAAGCCAGAACTATGGCATGTGTCCAGGGTACGGCTGCTTCATGGGCATGTCTTGGTCGCACCCAGCCTGCCCGAGGGATTCAGGGGGCGGACGAGGAGCTGGCAAACCTGGGGAGACCAGGGGCGAGCAGGGCACCCAGAACTGCCCCCCACTTTCCTGGAGCCACACAGCAGCTCCAAAATGGCTGCCACCAGTTTGCCATCTTCCCCCTCAAGAGTTCTCCCCACACACCCTCCTCTATCTTCAAAGAACTTTGGAGAATCCTCCCACCCATCCCCCACTGTGTCTCATGGGGGAGAAGGGGAGAGCCAGGCATTGTTGGGGGGCTGCCCCTTGGGGTGCTCATGGAAGCAGCAAAGGGGAGGAGCTCCTCTTCCTTTCCATACACTCCTCCACACCCACAACCAACCCCACTACACACACACTCAAGGACACCCACAATCCCACAAACACACATACGCACACACAGCCTTAAACTGACAACATGCCACAACGAGGTCCAGAGGGTGTTCACTGTCATTAGGGGGGTTTGTCTCGCCACACTGTGCCGCCAACCGGGCCCCGAGTCCAAGCGGCTGGCCCGCCCCAGGCTCACACCACCTCACGCTCACACCACACCGGGGACTTCTCTGACAGTCGCCTCCTGCCAAGGGCCTGGGGCACTGGACCTCTCTGAGCCTCCCTCTTCCTGGCAAAGAGAAGCTGAGACCGTAAAGTGCCCCTGAGAAGCTCTGTCTCTTCAAGGGGCGAGAACGTGGCAGGAGCCCTGCTGAAATCCCCCGGTGGGCTCCGACCACAAAGAGTAAATCCTGACCCCTGACCGCGGGCCCGAAAGCCCACTGAGACCCGGCATCTGCTGGCCCTGCAGCCTCAACCACCTCCTTCCAGCTCCCCAAACAGGCCTTCACTGGGGCATTCCATTCCAGTTGCCTGGAATGCTCTCCAGTCCTCCATTTTCCCGGAGTGCCTCGCCGTCTAGTGCCGTGCCTGGGAGACGCCTCCTGACCCCACGTCTGAGTGGCTGCCCGTCACGGAGTAGCCCTGTGCCCACAGAGGCTTCCTTCGAGCACAGTGCCAGCTTGCCGTGAACTCCTTGCTCAGCCACCATGCTCTGCACCTCGCTAAACTGTAAACTGCACATAAACCTCGTCTAAATTCTCTGCCGTAGCCCTCGTGCTTGCACTTGGTGAAAACTCAGAGAATATTTCTAAAACAGCAGCCTGCAAGCTCTTGTAGCAAAACCCATTCTCCCTTGGCAGGGTCAGGCCCTTGCCCAGGACACGTCATACTTTTTTTTTCCTTTAGGAGGGAGGCATCCCAGGAGGCGGGAGGGAGAAAGCTGGCATTCCCCACCAATGGTTGAGGCGCCCAGGGCTGTTCCCAGGCCCTACCGTCACATCTTTGGTTCTGGGGTCAGAAGAAGCAGCAAGACGCTGCCTGCAGAGGCCTCCGCAATGCCCGGCTCTCCCCTTTTCCCCTCAGGAGACACGGTGTAGGGTGTATGGGAGAGACTCTCCAAAGTTCTTTGAAGGAGAGGTGTGTATACAGGGACCATCGTGAAGACTCTCGAATGGGGGAGAGGGGGCCAACTGGTGCGTATCTCTGAATGTTTGGGGGATGGGCCAGGCTGGTTCCACTCACCTGAGGCAACCATTTTGGAGCTACCAGGGAAGATGGAAGTTTCCAGTCTCCCTGCACGCCAGTGACCCCTGAGATCATTGCCAAGTCAAGATAACCACGGCCATGACAGTGTTCACACCCTAATGGACAGAAGTACCCATGTTTTCTCTGGTACTGCCAGTTTGGAGAGGCTATGGAATCAGAAGGAATGTGTGAGTGAGGTGCACTAGGGACATGAAATCTTTCACCATGTCGGGGAGAAAAACCCTGGAAGGCAACTGTCCCCTTTGATCTTTCTGACTCTTTCTAGGCCTTTACAACTTAAATATTTGTTGATGATAATTTGATGAGCAAACCAAGCTCCATCGAGAGTCACTGTTTTTCACAAACCCAAAATCAGGACAAATAGCCAAGAGTTAGGACACAGTATTTGAAATCAGGGCTGTACCGGAAAATCTAGGTCACACGGTCACTAATTATACAGAACACATATGTGCAGCTCCCTAAACTAACCTGGCATTTGTAGATTTTATAAATGATATTTTAAAACCTTTGATCCTATACATTTCTACTTTCCTCTAAATTTCTGCTAAAAGGAAAACTTTCCCACCTCCTCTACATTTCTGGAAAATTAGCCCCTGCAGAGGGAAAGCTGTTTCTGCAGAAATTCTGAGGAATTCTGTGCCCTTCAGAAGACATAGCTCCCCACCCACCAAAATGGCTTCTGGAGCCCACCCAGCCCATCCCCCCTCGCTGACAGACCCCCAGGCTGCAGGGCCAGGGGTTCCAAAGATAGACTAATTTGCTGTGATGAATTGTGTGCATGCTCCAGTGATCAAAACTGCAGCTGAGACCGATTACATTTAATGGCCGCAATGGTTCTTGAAAAAACACTTAGGTGTACACCCTTGCCCATCCAGAGAGGGAGTCCAGCCTGGCACAAAGCACCGGGTGAAGGGTGAAGGGTGATCCTCACCACCCAGAAAAACAGGGCCCCATGGGCTGCCTGCCCTTCCAAGGCTGGTCCCACAGATGGGGTTGAAGAATGGTGGCACCCTAAAATGCCCCATTGTCTCTCGTATATACTCAGCTTCCAACCTAAATGCCAGCACATCTTCAGTGCCCATACACCTGCCCCACCAGGACCACGTGGATCTGCACTATGGCTTCCCTTCTAACACCAGGCAGCACTTACCAGCTTCCATGAAGCAAACCAAAAATCATCTATATCCTCCTACCCTCCTGCTGCACTCGACTCATCAGAGGGGTGTGTGTGTGTGTGTTTGCACATACGCATGTGCACGAGAGTGTAGGTACATACACAGTTTTAGGGTGGGGGGAGGGATGGGTAGCAGTTAAGCATGGAATTAAGAACATAAGAGGAAGGCATGAAAGCTTTGTAGTTTCTGATATTTACCTAGCACTTAAAACTGATGGATGAGTGAGTGGGTGGATGGAGAGATGGATGGTAAGATGATTAAATGGGTGGAGGGGTAGAGAAGTGGATGGATGATGGATGAATGGATGGATGGATGGATGATGGTTGGATAGATAACTGGCTGCCTGGCTGGATGGGTAGCTTGGTAGTTGGGTGGATGGAAGGAGGGATGGGTAGATAGCACATGGATGGTAGGTATATGGGTGGACAAATGCATGGATAGGTATGAATGTATAGAAGAGTGGCTGGATGATGGATGGGTGGATAGTGGGATGAGTGGTAGGAAGATGGCTGGGTTGCTGGAAAGACAATGGGCTTTGGAATTCAAGTCTTGTCTCAGCTACTTCCTATCTATGAGGACCTAGGCAAGTCACTTCACTTCTCTAAGTATCCGATTACTCAATTGAAAATTGAGACTAATAATATCTAACACATAGCCTTGTTATGAGCTTCCAATTAGATAACATATAATTAATACTAGCCATAAGACTTGGCTATCGCAGCCAACTCAAAAGCAGGCATGACCCAAATTTCTGATGCGGCAGCTTCATTAGCAAGGATGGGGGTGCGGACACAGATGATGCCACAGAACAGGCATGCAGTTGCATGGATGGGCGTCAGGGTCGAGTTTCAGCAGGGGCAGTTGCTGGCCCCCAGAGCAGAAAGCAAGCCCTGTTTACCTCCCTGCTCATACATTCAAGTCCAAAGGGCTGCAATACCCCCACCCACCACAGCCCCACTTTTCCCTGCCAGTCTCCCACTTTGTCACCCAGAGCTCAGCCCCAGTTTCCAGATCTGCAAAATGGGAGAGCCAAAAGCACTTCCAGTGGTCCCAGTCATTGAGGCATCAGTGATGACATATTTGCAAACTGTGAAGTGTTGTCGCAAGGGCTGTAAACCCAGAGTCCAGGTGGGTAAGGAACCAGGTGAGGTGGCCATGGGGGGGCCCTGAGTCGAACCAGGGAGCACATTCCCATGTCGAATGGAGGTAGGTGATTGTTACCACCCAGGGCTGTCAGTCTGATTTGGAGGAAAATCAAGAAACCCAGCCTTTCAGTGAGGTGTTGAAGAGCACAGACCCTCGGGCTGGTGGCATGGGTCAGCACTAACCAGCTGTGTGGCCTTGGGGAGTTAGTCAACCTCTCTGTGCCTAGGTATCCATATCTTAATAGCAGAAGTACTGTTTTAACGGATATCAAATGCTAAGAGCAATGCCTGGCACATGATAAGCATTATTTAATATTAGCCAATTACATGGGAATTTGCTGTCTTTGAAATCTAGGCAATCCTTTAAGGGACCTAAAAATCCCTGGCTTTGGGTTTTCGCCCTCTGCCCTGTAAAAATGTTCAAGGTCATTACAACAGTGACTTTCACCATGTATGTCCTCTCTTCCCCACGTGCAGAGAGGCTGGAAGCTCCTTCTCCATCATTCTGGAGTGCCTGAAAAGCATGCTCCCTTATCCTGCTGGGCACCCCATTCCCTGCCTCAGAGAATTCCAGCACCTTGCTGCTGCTTCACCTTCCACCATGCTTCCTACCAATGCCATATTCTATCTAATCTAAGACCCTAACAATTAGAAGATGCTCCAGTATTTGATATACCATAAGGAATGAAAAAATGCAGTCAATCAAAATGTAACACACCAGTGATGTATTCCAATTCAAGAGATGTTATAATGAGCAAAGCTGCGTGTCTTAGAAAGTGCCAGTGAAATACGGTAATGGCTACCATATATTGTGCTCTTACTATGTGCCAGAAACTGGGCTAGATGCTCTTCATATACAACCTTTATTTTCCCCGATTGTTCCTGTTTTACTGGTGAAGAAACTGAGGCTCAGAAAGGCGAAGCAGCTTGCTAAGTCATCCAGCTGCTAAGAGGTAGTAACGCTGGCATTTGAGCCCAAACGACCACTCCCTCTTTCCCTTCCCTGCCCTCCTCCAAGCAATGCTTCCCAGAGATCCCACACTGAAATGTCTGCCCTTGCCCATATCACGGCCGCACGGTGGATTTCACTGCAGCCCTGGACAAGCCCCAGCCAGCCCATGCTCGATTTTTTTCTAAACTTCAGAAGCAGAGCAAGTGGGGCCACATCCATTATTGACACAGTAAAATTAATTTTCTGCCATCTCCTCCCTCTCGTCCTCCATGTCCACCCCCTGCCCGCCCCCACCGCCTCTCCTGCGAGGGCTGACGGCGGCTGCTGACTGGCGCTCCTGAAATGCCAACTTGCATTTCTCATCATTAATTTCTTTCCAAATGTCATTAGTAATTGTTCCTGCTCGACCAAAGAGTGCAATCTAGGCTTCCGCCGAGAGCAGCCGCGTCTCCCATCTCGGCTGCTGGGGCTCAGCACCCTGGCCTCTGTTGATGGTTCTCAGTGTCCAGGGGTAAGGAGGGGCCTTTCCTCACCATAGGAAGTGTGCAGACGTGAAGAAATAGCTTAACTACAAGAAGCCGTTGAGTGTGTTGCTCTGAATTTCCTCTTCTGCCACAGGCCATTTTTGTGGCCACTGCCTCCAAAGCTCATCCTGCTCCCCAACTCACATTTCCCTGGTCTCTGGGCCAACTTGAAGGAAGCCCCTGGTTTTAGAAGAAGCCTTGTTGCCAGAGAGCGGAAGGCCTGGCAACAGGTGGGCCCTTCTCTCTGTTGGTTGGATCGCGGAGATCCCAGGATCTCAGTCCTGAGAAAGGTGGGGAGGGTTCGAGTTTGCTGTCCCTTAACATCTACTGTTTGTTTCCTGCTCTGTGAATGGAAACAAGAGGCTGGATTGTCCTTGGAGGGGTTGATATGGATATCTAAGTGTACCTCACTTTACACAAGCAATGTGTTTCTGAGACGCTGCCTTTAAATCAGTCCCAAGTTAACAGTCCTAGGGAAGTTCAGGATTTAAAGGAACCTTATGGAGAATCACTTTACAGTGTGAAAAATTGTCTCCTAATTTGTTTCTTCTTTATCTTTAACCTGGGTTTTTTAAAAAAAAATCATATTAAAATTACAGATGTGAAAAAAGAGAGAGAGAGAAAAAGCAGGGCTTCACTTTTAACCTGAATGGGGCTCCGCAACAGAAAAGGCCTGCCCACAGCGCTGGGGCAGTGGGTAGATCACCAGGCTCTGGAGCCAGCTGCCTGGATCCAAATCCCTTCTCTGCCACTGCCTAGCTGTGTGACGTAGGCCTAGGCCTCAGTCTCCCCATCTGCAAAATGGGAATAACAATAGCACTGGCTTGCCTAGGACTCTTCTGAGGATAAGACAGGGTAATCAACGCAGAGGGTGTCACGTGATACCTGGCTGTTCTCGTCACTATTCTTCCCCACCTCCTTGAAAGCTCAGCTCTGCCAGTTATCAGCCCAGTTATCAGCTGGTGACAGCAAGTGAAGGCTTAATCTCTCTGAGCCTGTTTCTGCATCTGTCAAAGTGGGACAGTAACATCAGCTCTGCTGAATCCTACCCCCGATGCCACCAACACGGCCACCCCCAGACCCTCCTCAGTGTTTCCCACACATCACGTCCGCGCATCTGCGTCACATCCCCACAACAACCCACAAGAGTGGCATCGCTGGCCATGGTCCAGATGGGGACGGTGAGGCTCAGGGAGGGGAGGTCACGTGTCCAGCAAGAAGCAGCTCTAAGACTGACACCCTTTGGCCCCAAACCCTGTCCCTTCCTGTGCCTGGGGCCGTCTCTGTGTCCTGCCACGAAGTGGTGTTCAGCTCAAGCTAAGCCTGTGCAGGGGAAGAGTTCTGTGAGCGCTGAGCCCACAGAGAGCCTGCTGTTTTTAGTATTATCACTATTCCTAAGAAACTGAAGGCATTTGGTCCGGCCGCGACAGCTCCGGAGAGAGGCTATGCTCACGGCGCACACACAAAACAGCCGCCAGCTGGAGGCTGCTGGCAGCTCCTGGCGGCCCCCTGTGCCCATCTGGCGTGGTGGCCTGGTGCTCCTCCAGAGCTGGTTGGCCCTCACCCTCGGCCATGAATGACAGGCTCCGATGGGCAGACGGGCAGCCTGAGGCCAATTCCAAGTGACATCTCTGCCCAGAGCGGGGCCTTAAGGGGAAGGGCCCCTACAAACTCCATCACTCAGGCAGGCACACCCCCGGGTTCATGGGGGTGTCTGAGCACAGCCAGGCTGTGCCTCTTCCCTGACGCCACTCCCTTCCTGGATGCCAGACTTTTCCTTCTCTCCGTGGGGACCATGGGCAGTCACCGCTGACCTGGGCTCCCCAAAGAAGACTCATGCCCCGGGAAAAGGGAGGGGCTTCCAAGTCACCCTCCTAAACCCACGCCCTCCTGGAAGATGACACCCACCTGCCCACAGTGCCCCCGCAGCCTGCCATGGGGCTCCCAAGGGCTTTGAGGCTCATCCGCCAACCGCACTGCTCCAGCCAAGGACAGAAGCACTCAGCTCCTAGAGCCCAGCTTTGCCACTCTGGCCCCTATGGGAATGTGGGGGAGTTACTTCCCCTGTTGGAGCCTCAGTTTACCCATCTGTAATATGTGGTTCACGGTGAGGTCTCATGAGACGGCACCCGGGAAGGGCTTGGGGCATGCTCCCAGGATGCACACTGCCTGATGTCCCCACTTTGGGACAAGGCATTAGGGCCTCCTAAGGAGTTGGTGTCCACCATTCAGTCTTTCCAAAGGCAGACCCTACACTGCCGAACGCCAGGCCCCGAGGAGGCTCCGCCACTCCAAGTGTTAGCAGCAGTAATAATCATCACCATGACATATCAACACACAAAATGGGCAGGTGAGGCCTTGTCCCACATGGCAGGTAAGCAGTCAAGGCTCAGAGAGACAGAGGGGCTGTGTCGAGTAATGCAGTGGGTGGGGGGCCCAAGCCCCCAGCCCTGTGGGGCCCCCTGCCATGTCCCGCGGGGGCCCAGCTGTGGCCCTGCTGTGCGCAGCAAGCTATCATGCTTTACGCCATGTTGTGCTATAGGCGATGCTATGCTGTGTCCCCAGCGCCTGCACACACCTGGCAGGGTGCAGGTGCTCAGTGAACATCTTGGGCTGGACCCAACCCAATGAATGGACGAACCACCAAAGGAGTGGCCTGAGGGTCCACGGGCACCCTGACCTTTGCGAGCCTTGGCTTGGAGCCAGGCTGGGCCTGAGTGCACTTTTCAGTGTACCCAATGCCCCACGAGAAAGGGGCTGTCATTGTTCCCAGTTACTCAAGGCTCAGGGAGGGTCAGGGACTTGCTTGAGGTTCCAGAGCTGCTCGGTAGCAGTGCTGGGACTTGGAGCCTGGCCATTGGCCCCACAATGTGGGCCTGGCGTTGCCACATGACTTGACACACAGGATAAAATTCATGTCTGTGCTAGGTTCTGGTTTCCTGTTCGGCAAGAAAAGCAGGAGGCACTCAGGAGTCTTTATATTCTAAGTGCTGTCTCGAGGCTTTATACACAGGAGCTACTGATCTTCACATTGACCTGAGATCTTATCCCATTTGACTGATGGGGAGACTGAGATGGGGAGACTGAGGCCAGAGACGTTCAGCTGGTTTTGGGCCCGGCCTTCTGGCCCTAGAGACCCTGGTGTCGGTCTCCAGGCTCTGCTGCTCAAGTAAGAGTCTGTAACAGAGACTAATGGGAAGCAGGTATCCTGGGGGGGACTGCAGTCAGTGACGCCCTCGGCCGTCCCCAGCTCCCAGGTTCCCACTTCCCAGAAGCACCGCTGGGCATTGCCAGGCACTTCCCCATCCCCACCCCAGGCCCAGCCTGGCAGGCTCTGTCCTCCCAGCTGCAGCTGGTGTCAGGAACTGGGATGTCTTAAAAGCCGGAAGGAGGAAGATGCTGCTACGTATGGAAAGCTCAGCCAAAGAGTCAAATGCTAAGTATGTGCCTAGAGCACTTTAAATTTTTAATTATTATTAGTTATAATTATCTGGCTGGATCTGACAGCAGCAGCACAAAGAGGCAAGGAAATTGGCTCCTGCACTACCTGTCTTCTAAGGACTGAGAATTTAAAACGAGGCTCCTAGAATCTGCAGGTTGCACCTCCCCTTCTTTCTCTCCTTTCCTTGTTTGTTCCTTTTCTTTCCTTATTTTCCAGCTTTCTAGGAACTGAAAAATATATGGTAATGACTAAATGAGTGGGTGGATGGATGGGTGGATGGATGGATGGATGGACTGGATAGGTGGATGGATGGATGGCAGAGGGAGTCTTCACGCTCCAAAAACTCACATGAGTGGGAAGTCAGGTGTAGACATAGTCGCCTACAATCCATATCAGCATAGAGGTCAGGGGATTAAACCAAGAGCTGAGAAGCCAAAGGAGGGAGAGTTAGGGAGAGCTGCTCAGAGAAGGGACCCCGAAGCTTGGGAGAAGGGCAGGGCATTCTAGCAGAAAGATCAGCCAGGGCACACACCTCCCAGGAGGATCCATGAAGCAAGGAGGCCACTGCCAGCCATCTCCAGCCCCAACGCCCTACCTTCTGTTCCTTGAACACCCCAAATCCACCCCTGCTAAGAGATTTTATACTGATGTTCTCTTTCCTGGAAGATCTGCTAGCCCTCCCCCCCACCAGCAGGCTCCTTCTCAACCTCCAGGACTCGGCTGAAATACCACTTCTTCAGAGAAGCGTACCCTGAGTTTTCGTCCTTAACATTCCCCCGCCCCCACCAGCACACACACAACGCAATCATTCTCCTTCACAACACAGTGTTTTATTATCTTCAGAATTTCACAATCATTTATTTATTTAAGGACCTGGCCTGCTTGTTCACAGCTCTATCCCGGGCCCCCAAAATGGTACCCGGCATACATACAGCAGGTGCCAAGCAAATGTTTGTTAAATGAATCATGGAATGAGGGGAAGGGTCAGACCAAATGTTCTCAAGGGCTGGGAAAGGCAGGGTCCCAGTGCAGAGCTCAGATGCCGCCTCTGGCTCACAGAGGCTTCCCCCTGGGCTGGGTACCAGGATGCATCCTGGCAGGACCCTGCTCGCCCCGTCGGAAGGGCTCCGGGATGCTTGTTAGAATACCTAGCTCCGCTTTTAATCAATTGTAATCATTTAGCTGGAAGCGGCATGATCAGGCACACACAAGCAAACAGCATGAGCTAATCCTTTAAATGCACCCGCTCAACGCCGGGCTGGCCGCTTTGCCACCGCGGGTCCCGGCTCATAGAACGCTTCCTGCAGCCCCTTGCTTTGTCGGGGAGGAAGTAGAGATTCCGGCCTGACCCCATCAATGAGAGGCCCATGTGCAGCAAAGGAAGTGCCAGGCTGTGCCGCCCCTGCCAGCTCCAGGAGGCCACAAGTCCTCTGGCTCAAGCCTCCATCCCCGTGACAGCCCCTCGTACGTCCCAGCTTGCGGGACAAGAGGAAGGCAGCGGCAGCAGAAAGCGTGAGTTCTCGCGAAGCCACTGCCTCCAAGGCCAGCACGCATCCCTCTTCGCCCCGACCCCAGTCTGAGCAAGCAAAGCAGGTTGGCAGCGCCGCTGGCCTCCAGCTCCCAGCCTCGCCGACGCCCAGCCTGAGCCTGATTCCCACCTCAGCTCGCCTAGGAGCAGGTTTTTTGCATCCCCTGTTCCAGCTCCTCGTGCTACCTGCTTGGCCCAACTACTAAAATAGTTTCTGGGTCCCCTGACAATGAAGGCTTTTTATAGTTCAGCACTGCAGGCCTCATTTAAATCTATTAGCTCATGCACATGGCAATTTATTTAAACTTTGGAGGGTTTCTGCTTGCTTGGTGGCAAAGACAATCGGGCTTTGCGTCTGGCTCTGCCACCTACTAATGACCCTGGGCGAGTCACTTAACCTCTCCGAGCCAGGGATTCCACATCTGTCAAGGGGTGTGGGATAAGAGCACCTACTTCACAGGCTTGTGTGGGGACAATTCACGCAGAGTGCCTAGGAGAGGACCTGGCCCACAGGTGGCGCTCAGGGCCGCGGGCTGTTACAGCCTCCACCAGGTCTCTTCATTGTGCTGGGGAGAGAGGGAGAAACTCTTTTGGGGTGGGGGGAGCTTGTCCACCAGGTCAAAGTCCTGCCCCACGGTGGGTATTCAGCATGCTCCCCACATGTTCCCCAAATCCACAGTCCATGGGCCCCGGTGACGGAGAAGAATGGGGAGCAGCGAGGCTCTCCGGGGTGGAAAGAAGCAGTCGGCATCTGTGCCCAGCATCTGAGGGCACACAGGTGCCCATAGGGATCCAGAGACAGCCAGGCTGGCCCTGGCAGAGACTGTCCCTCCGCTCCAGTCAGCTTCCCCTGGCAAGGGGCCGACAGGGCCCCGGGCTGCCATCTGCTGAGGCCTGAGGCTGGAAACACCAGACCCAAAGCCCTGACATTTGTGGGTTTACAAAGTCTTCTGCCACCCCAGTTCATTCTGCACACCACCCTCCACCAAGCTGGCTGCACGGCTGAGGACAACAGGGTGGGAGAGAAGGGCCTGGGCCAGGGCACTCAGGGGTGGGGGTGCAGGGATGGGGACCTGCAGCCCTGGTCTGCTGTCCCCATTGCATCCCATCCCACCTGGCCTCGCTGCCCTGGACACAAGAGCCCTTCCTGATGTCCCACTGCAGAGCCTCCAGTGCCCAAGGCCTGGAGACTCGGCCAGATTCTGCAGAGGGCAGGGCTTGGGTCTCGCTGCCAAACTCTGGCCAGAAATCATAAAATCACAGCAAACTCAGAGTAGAGGGGACTCTAAAAAGTCATCTATTCCAATCCCCATCTGATCCTCAAATTGCCTACAAAGTACATGGTTGTAATAATAATGGGGAGACTTTACCACACTCTTCCCATCTCTCAGCCCCTGGGCCAAGGGTTTGACACACTATGAGGTCAGAACTAGGAATATCCCCATTTTACAGACAAGGAAACCAAGGCTCACAGCTCACATCACGGAGCAGGAATTCAAATGCAGAGAGGTCTCAAACAGTGCACTAGCCCTCCCCTTCCATAGCATTTCAGGCCAGGGTTCTGTCTGCCCACTTCTACCAACGGGCCCTCACCAACCCTAAGGTGGCACCTTCCATTTCTAGATGGCTTTCCTACGTAGTAGACGCTTGTGGTGTCCACCCAGCCTCGGCTCCCCTTCCTGAGCAGAGCCCTCTACATGCTGGTTTGCACTGTAGGATCCCACCTCCTGACCTCAGCTCACTGGAGCAGGGGTGGATGGTCAGATCCCCTCTTCTGGGGTGGCTGCTGTTTGCAGGTGTAACCTCTGGGTCCTTCCAGCTTCCTGTGTAGCAAAATTCCCACTTTAAAGCCCCTCTGTCAAAACACCCCAGGTGTCTGAGCAGTACTGACAGGAGCCACAGTGAGTAGACTGCCTTCTACCTTGAATAGAGGATTCCAGAATGTCAGGTTGCAGGGAGAAAGCAACCCAAAATGAAGCTGAGAGAGGAGGAAGGAAGGGACTTGGCAGTCTCGGAGAAAGCAGGAGAGCCACTGGCTTGGATGGAGTGACATTTGGTTCCTGGGAACAAGTCTTCTGAAGACCCAAGGCCATGTCCTGCTCTTGGCATCCAAAGCCACCTTGTTTCCCATAGTGAGTTTCCCTTGTGGCTTGAGCTGGCTCCAGAAAGCGATGCCTGCACCTTGATGACCACAGACCAAAATCTGAGCATCTGCCCATTACCAAAAGTCTTGGGGCCTCCAGAACTATCTCGAGAACATTCTCCATCAAACAGAGCTTAAAATGCTTGAAGACAACTGTCTCCGCATTTCAACGGCAATCCCTCCGAGGCTTCTCCTGGTTAAAAAGACCCAGGAGAGAACCCAGCTCTGCACCCTGGCCAAGTCCTCAGGGTGAGGTGTGGTGGTGTGTGCGTTGTGTGTGCTTGGACAAACCTTTTTATTCTCTCCTATTTCTTCCCCCCACCTCCAGCCCCTGGCAACTCCTGGTCTGTTTTCTGTTCCTGTATTTTTTGCCTTTGTCCAGAGCATCATGTAAATAGAATCATGCATTACAGAGCCTTTTGAGTGTGGCTTCTTTCACTTGGCATTTTAGATTCAGCCATGTAGTTGCATGCATCGGTAGCTTATTCCTTTTCATTGTTGAGTCCAGTGTACAGACACCACTTTATCCATTCACCAGTTGAGGGACATTGGGTGGGGGGTGGTTTCCAGGTTGAGCCCATTACAAATAAAGCTGCTATATTCCTTCATGTACATGTTTTTATGTGAGCGTAAGTTTTCATTTCTCTTGAGCAAATACCCAGGAGTGGATTGCTAAGCATATAAAAAGTTTGTGTTTAACGTATGAGAAACTGACAACTTGTTTTGCAATGTGGCCGCAGCACTTTGCATTTCTACAAGCAAGGCATGAGCATTCCAGTTGCTCCACATCCTGGAATTTCAGCTTTTTTGTTTTTGTTTTGTTTTCATCATCTCAACAGGCATGTAGTGGTTTTCATTTGAATGTCCCTTGGAACTAATGATGCTGAGCATCCGTAGATCTTCTGTGATGAGGTGTCTGTTCAAATCTTTTGCTCGTTTTTTAATGTTTTTATTCCTCATTGTTGAGCTTTGAAGAGTTCCTTATATATTCTGGATACAAGTTCTTTATTAGAAATGTGATTTGCAAATATTTTCTGCCAGTCTGTGACTTTTCATTCTTTTAACAGTGTCTTTGAAGAGCTAACTTTCTAAATTTCAGTTCAGGATATAAATCAGATAATACCTCTCCCTTGTTTGGTTTCCCATCACCAGAGGGGAAAAAATCCAAACTCCTTCGCTGTCCTACAAATCCTGCCAGGACCTGAGCTCCATCTGCCCACCCGCCACCACCGCGACCCCCGCCCCATCGCTCCCCCTGCACTCACTGTGCTACAGTTCTACTTGGCCTCTGTTGTTCCAACAATTCGCCTAGTTCCTGCTAACCACAGGGCCTTTGCATTCATGGCTTCTTCCACACACTCTTTCCCTCTCACCATCCAGGCCTCACCTCAAATGCCACCTCCTCAGGGAGGTCCTCCCTGATCATGCTCAGCCAGGAGTGCCCACCCTACCCAATCACACTCTAGCTAGCCCACAGCCTAGTTTTACCTTCTTCCTGTCATTGACCACTATTGGAAAGTGTCTCTCAAACCCATGGGGGGTGGGTACACAATCTTCCATACACACCCTCTGAACAAATGAACAGCAAAACTTAGTTCCATCTCAGACTCTTATTCACTCTGTTAGGGATGTGCCCCAGTTCTTCCAAAATCCTTTAAATTGATCTCAGCCTTTTAAGCTGAGCCAGCTATGTTCAGAATCAAACAGGACTTGCACCTCCCTCATCAAGCATGCTTCTGTTGATGTATCCTAAGAGAACTTTCCCTTTAGAAGCAGACACATAGCTGCTGACATGGACAAACTTATCAAGGTCCAGTCCCACCTCCATAACCTCTATGCCCACAGCAGGAGCTCCTGGTCCTATGGTGAGAGCAAGCCTAAGCCTTGCATCTTCTCAAGACCCTCTTGGCCCAGAGTCCCCTCATATGACCTCAAATGATATATGGAGGCAAGAGCCAGTCAAGGCCCCAGCAAGAGTAGAAACTCTGACTGGGTCCTGTCCCCCAATGCCCCGCCCCAACCACCCACATGTCATCCCTTAAATACCACACTTGCCTTTTCCACCCAAACAGGGCCTCTCTGCCCCAGCTTCAGCATAATGACTAGGAAAACTTCAATGCCGACACCCTCCTCTCAAAAACCAGAAAATTGCTATGCAAGTTACTTAACGAAGGCCATTATTTGCATAGATTTGGCGTTGCTACAACACTTCCACATTTAAATGGTCTGTAATTAAAAGCATTAATTGCAGCAAATAGTGGCTCGTTAGGGCTATAATTTAGCAAGATTCGCAGCACTTGAAGATCTGACTTAAGGTTAACAGGGTGACCCGGGAAACCCGCACCTCCCATGAACCACTCTGATGTCTGGCACAGTCTGCAGCCCCAGGTGGGTGGGGCTGAAGTGTGAGTGGGGATGAAGCCACCAGCCTGCCAGCTCCCCTGCACACCTCTGCATGACAAGGCGGACCTACCGCCCAGCGCTGCCGAGGAAGCTTGGGAAGGCAGGCCTGGAAGCATCTTAAAACCAGCCAAGAGGAGATCAGCCACCCCTCCCATGGTGTCTGTGACAACACGGGGAGACCCGATGGGGACTGCAAGTCCAGAGTGTAAGTCAGTCATGGTTTCTATGTGCAGATGGGTTTAAAGGAGGCGTTTAAGCGTCAGGCTAAAAATAGCTTCAACAGTGGACGTGAAGCCTATTTTGGTAGCTGGGCCAAGCAGGTAAGGCAGGCAGGGCGGACTGCACAGACCACACTCAGGAAGCTTCCTGGGGGACACCTGGATGGGCCCCTGGCACTTGCCCCTTTGGCCAAATGGGAGGCAGCAAGCTGTCTCATCTCGTGTCCTCGGCACACAGGCAGGCGTTCGGC